>BPLQ01009350.1:0-15513 GCA_021605075.1 Caerostris darwini
TCTTCACCTTCGTTTTCGTTGTTTTCGTTAACTGTGTCTGATCCTATTATTTCTGATATGATCTAGTAAGAAGAAAAAATTAAACGACTCAAGATCCTCTTATAAAGTAAATATCATACACTAGTTAATGGTCATATGATAAAATTAGCTATAGGGACCTGATGGCCGAGTGGCTAGAGCTCTGGCACTCGGTAACCCAAGTATGGGGTTCAAATCCCGGCGGCCTATGGATGTTTGTAGTAGTTCGGAATCCACTTTAAACCGTTGGTCCCGGTCCTAATAGGATTGTAGAGTGTCATGGGGGTCTTGTTACTCCGCGTCCGTCGCGCATCTCCAAGCTGCATGTGCCCTCCTGGATAGTGCTAAATGAGTAACAGCGGTGCAGCCCTTACTTATGGCATACTACAGATTAACTATTTTTGTATTGCCAGCTGCATTAGAACAACAACATTTAATGGTTATATTATAATAATGATTAACTCTAATTTTTATGCCGATTTTATTATCACAGTGATAATAAAATTGCTGTTACTTGGTATTCAATCTATCGCATTGACTTATGGCTACTATTTATAGTTTTGGTTATTATTTATTACAGAATTTATTATTTATACTACAATGCTATTTTTATACTTCAAATTAAATATTTTTTAACGTTTATTATTAATTAGTTAATGGTTACCCTCAATTGGTCGAGTAATTGCTTTTCGCTCATTTTTGACAATCAATCCCGATAATTATATTAATAATAATAAAATAATAATAATCCCAATAATAACAATAATAATAATAGTAATTTATGGAATTATTTTCAATGTGAATTACTTTTTATTTTTTAATTTTTTTAATTTTGATTTTTTTCTCTCTTTTACATGACAATAATGAAGAATTCCTTTCTCTCCAAGATGTGTGATAATAATATCATAGTAACCAATTTGTAAAAATTCATTCATACAATAATGATGCAGTCACTTGTTTTCATTATTCTGTTCCATTTTTAAACACATCAGAGGCCTTTCTAGAGTGGTATTTAGGAAATAATTTAGCCTCTTGTGCTTATCACGCTCTGGTGCGTAATTAGAAAAGCACTAAATATTACTTATTAATCAGTATGATACGCATAACTATGTTTGTTTACCACTTTTCAATCCTATTTGTTATAGAAAGTCAATAACTATCAACACATCCTCATATGAGCGGAAGTATGTAATGTGTTCATGGTTTTTATTAAATAGCATTCCTATTGTATAAGTGGCACAGGGTCCCTTGTATGTAAAGTATTGTCGGTTCAACTGTAAATAAATAGTGTTTACAGACACCTACAGCACCTGACACAACTAGTCGCTAGCAAGCAGACAACAAAAGTAAATCAAAACTCCCAAATTTGACTTGGATCAATCTAACACTTCGTGTTGATCTTTTGAATTGAGGGAAGATGATAAGCAAACTGAATCAAAAGTTGTGTCATTGCTGTGCATATACTCAGTATAATGCATGTTAAATCTGTGGACTCGAAAGTTTATCACGGAGTTAGTCAGAGTTGACTTAGAGTCTAAACCCTCAGCTCTTATATATATGCACACACACACAAGCACACACAGTCAGTCGGTTTGTAATTTTCGGAATTCCTTGGCCACGCATGAGCAAAGTCCTGTCTACAAAGTAGGAAGCATGGTAGGTAAAGTTCATGAAATAAAAGTCAAAGCAGCAAGTGACCAAGGTCTGCCCAAGTTCAAAGTAAGTTTAAAAGAGCAGAGGGAAAAAAATATATACAATATATATATATATATATATATATATACAATATACACTCAAGAGCCAAAACATTATGACCACCCCTACATTTTGCAATGAACTCGCCTGGATGACATGGATCCATATATATATATTATTTATTAAACGTCTGTGGACCTCAGGTTCCACTTATGTCTTGAACAACAACCACCCCTCAGGAGTTCGCTTATTTATGAGTGAATACAGGATTTGGCAACCCTGAGGTGCTTGAGCTACCCAATACCTGGGGGTATATACTAGTGGCACGTGGAGTTGATAACCTTAGTCCTTAAAAACTTCCTGTCTCAAAATCCAAGGAACAAGAACTGATTTCTTGTAGACGACTTGGGAGATGTTTTAAGAGTTTCTAACTGGAAAGCTGTCTCAAAGCAGAGATTGGGATGGAAGAAGGTTCTCGGGAAGACCTTGGCACGCCATGGGCTGTCGAAGAACAACAATAACAGCCAACTGGCGATGAGAGGATGGAGTTGCTTCTTAATCACCTTTAAATTTAATAGTACAATGTTAGTAACTTAATCACCTTTGCCTGTCGTATTAGAGAGTATCAGCCAGCCAGCCACTAGCCGGGGCCTTAATAGCCGAGTGTCTAGCGCTCTGGCGCTCGGTGCCGCAGGGTTCGAGTTTTGGCGGTGTCATGGATGTTTGTAATGGTCCAGAATCCAATTTAAGCCTTAATTCTCGATCTCATATGTCTATAAGAACGTCACGGAGTCCAGTCAGACGACCTCACCGACATCATTCCCAAACTGTATAGGGACAACTTAGCTCTAGACACAGTGATATGATGGGGTGTAGTAGTAGTACTAGTAGCCAGACACTAACCAGCCTTTTTATCGATACTTTATACACATTTTCTCAATCGCTACGGAGTCTTCTCTTTTCTAAAAGCAGTAACTGCAACAAAATGTCTACTTCTGCAGCAGAAATTTTCTATTTGGAGAGGTTTTTTTTGAAGACCTATAATTTCTTGTAAAATGTCCTACAACAGTAGGACAGCGATGTAAAAGAGAGTAAATGTCCCTGTCCTTCCCTGAGGTTGGAAGGTGGCAAGACTGATCTTCATATCTCATCGCAGGAGTATCTGTCCCGAATCGAGTTATCGTCATTTGTTGTGACACATAACTGTAACGATTACTTCTGCAAAGGTCTTCTACAACAAAAATCTTATATTTGAAGGGGGCCTTTCTGAAGACCACTTATTTATTGTAAAATTACAACAAAACCACAATAGGAAAGTGATACATAAGAGAGTAAATATTCCAGTCCTTCCGTTAGATTGGATGGTGATAAGACTGATGATCCTCGTATCTCATCGCTGAAGTATCTGTCAAAAATTGAGGTATCGCCATTGTTGACTCACATATTAGTAACGAGAGCTTAGCAAATATGAGAATATGAGAACTTATTAGTATTTCAATGACAAAAATTATTCAATAAATTCATCTTTCAATCATTACTAACTGATGATCCTCATATCTCATCGCTGTCGTATCTGTCCCAGACTGAGGTATCGTCATTGTTGTGACACATAAGAGTAACGAGAACTTCTGCAGCAATATTCTTATAATTGGAGGGGGTTGAAGAACCAATAATTTATTATAAAATGTCCCACAAATGATACATAAGAGAGTAAATATTCTAGTCCTTCCGTAAAGTGGGCAACTGGCAAGACTCATCATCATATCTCATCGCTGGAGTATCTGTCTCAGATTGAGATATCGCCATTGTTTACACACATATCAGTAACGGGAATTCCTGAAGCAAAAATTAGAGATTAAATTAAATTAAAAATTAGAGGGGGAGATTACCAGACCAATTATTTATTGTAAAATGTGCCACAACAGTAGAAGAGCGATATACACGAGAGTAAATGTTGCAGTCCTTCCGTAAGGTTGGATGGTGGCAAGACTGATGATCCTCGTATTTCATTGCTGGAGTATTTGTCCCAAATTGAGGCATCGCTATTGTTGACATACATATCAGTAATGAGATCTTAACAAATATGATAGCTTATTAGTATTTCAATGACAAAAATTATTCAATAAATTCATCTTTCAATCATTACTAACTGATGATCCTCATATCTCATCGCTGTCGTATCTGTCCCAGAGTGAGGTATCGTCATTGTTGTGACACATAAGAGTAACGAGAACTTCTGCAGCAATATTCTTATAATTGGAGGGGGTTGAAGAACCAATAATTTATTATAAAATGTCCCACAAATGATACATAAGAGAGTAAATATTCTAGTCCTTCCGTAAAGTGGGCAACTGGCAAGACTCATCATCATATCTCATCGCTGGAGTATCTGTCCCAAATTGAGATATCGCCATTGTTGTGACACATAACAGTAAATGAAACTTCTGCAGAAAAAATGTTATAATTTGGGGGAGTTTTTTTTTGAAGACCAATTATTTATTGTAAAATGTTCTACAACAGTAGGACAGCGATACATAAGAGAGTAAATGTTCCATTCCTTTCGTGAGGTTGGATGGTGCCAAGAATTATCCTCACATATCATCGCTGGAGTATCTGCCCCAAGGTATTGACATTGTTGACACACATATCAGCAACGATATCTTAATGAAGCTTATTAGTATTTCGATGATAAAAATTATTCAATAAATTCATCTTTCAAAATCATACTTTCGCCAAATGGGCGATAAATCACGATTTCTGGCAAACCCCATGAAGTGGTGTTCATCTCATCCGCAGAAACTTTGATCCCAGGGATCTAAAACCAATTTCAAGACTTCACTTCTAGGTAGTGAGAGAAAGCACAGATTGGACGCTCCGTTTCACTGCCTCCACCCCCTCTCACCCCCTTTATCAATTTTCTGCCCCCCTCCCCTCGTCCCATTTACCCGACATCACCTTCGTGGAAAATAACAAATCCCTCTTCCCCCCTCAACTAGTATGTAGACACCACAGGGAAAAAAAGAAAGATTTCTGCCTCATTTGCATTTCCCCTTAAGCATGTTACAAATCTGGCGTATTATTTACATGTTGAGCGCAAATGTGTAATAATATGACTTTAGAGACTTATGTCCTAATACAATGCAAATAGAAAGCCATATATCTCAGGTAAATGAGTTTATTCACAACTGTAAGATGGTGCAAGTTCTTGCAAAATATGATGATGGTTTATTGATCTGCTTTGCAAATTTCCCATTTTTTTCCCTTGAATGATTATCTAGATTTTGTCTAAAAGAAAACGAAAAGAAACTCGTTATAAGATAATTGTATTTTATCATAGAATATGTTAAAACTTAAGTACGTATATTAAACATAGAGTACAATGCGTTTTCACTTTTATATATGATCGCTTTTAAAATGTTATTTTCCTATGCAGTATACTGTTGAAAATTCTGTAAAGTTAACCTTGTAATTTGAATTTTAAAAAATATTATTGAGCTACATCATCATCAGTGGCGCAACAGCCCCATTGTGGGCCAAGGCCGTCTGCTTGTTGGCAGATTTCTAGACAGGAGATGTTTTTTTTTTATGATTTAGGGTTGTCAACACTACGTCCAATGCTCTGAAGCTATATTAGAGCTGGATCTACGGTTTAAAGTGGATTCCGTACCACTACAAACATCCATGACTCCGCCGGGACTCGAACCCGAACCCACAGAGCTAGACACTTGACCATCAGACCCCCGTTATTGAGGTACATTTATAATATTTGTTGTTTTTACCGTAACGTGAATATTAAAGATTCGTGATAATGTATTGTTCCAAAAAATAGTGCCAAAATAAAAGCATATTTCTTTATTATTGCATGATGAAATAGTGTGACTGAATACCTTGTGAAAAATAATGTAATTTTGAACGACGAAATTCAAACCTCATACACGTTTGGACCAATATGTATAATTTGATGAACTTTTCAAATTAAGTTTACACCTAATAGCACATTGATGTTTATCAACGTCATTACAATCTTAATAAAATATTCTGCTGTTATTCTTCAAAAAATAATCTCCTAGGTGTTTGCTATGAGGTTGATGTAAATGTGACTGAAACTGGTTTAAGCTGGAGATGCACGATGAAACGTGTAGCAAACATGCGAACAAACAAAAAATTTGTTACAAATTCTGTACAGGATAGATAACATTATTGCTAATCTTTGATGCTTAGGAAAACGATAACTTACTTCTAACGTGGAAGAAGCTAAAATTCAAATATCACGTACATAGAAATCGATGAAATTTATTTTTAATATCAATATGGCTTCGAGCATATATGACTTCAAAGCATATATCTCGATTTTTTAATGTATTTTTAAAAATAAATATATATCTAGAATGAGTTAATATCGAGTGGAAATGTTTTGTGTTCATCACAGACCTACATTAAAAAGAAAAATTTTAAGGAATTCTTAAAGGAATTTTTTTATATTTATTATACGATGAACAAAATGATGGAATGGCAATAGGACTTATTTACTCAGTATTTTGTGAAGTAGTATAGATTGGGCTGCTATTTTATAGGAATGATAATTTATTAGAGATTACAATTATTATTGAAAGAAAATTCTCGGTGCACTTAACTTTCAAAATGTCATTGTTAGAATGGTACACGCACAATATTAAATACACATTAAATAATATATTTAATAAATTAATTTTACAAATCTTATACTCCTTGTCTACTGGAAACTATATTTTTGTAACACTAAAGAATCATTATTAAATATTTATTATTGCCATATAATTACGGCAATAATAAAGATTAAATAATGATTCTTACGTTTGATTGATTACGTTTTAGAGATTATAATTATTATTGACAGAAATTGCACACTTTTTGTTCAAAATAATATTTTTATAATAATAATTGTATATTATTAACTATCCACTAAATAGCATATTTAATAAATCAATGTAATATTCAACGTATATTACATTGATTTATTAAATATAATATTTACAAATATAATATTCAACGTATACGGAAAACAATGTTTTTGCAGCTTTAAAGAACAATGATTCAATGTTTATTTTTGTCATACTTACAGTGCTTCTTCCTAAACTTTAATCCCAGCTGAAAGCAAAGCAAAACTGCTGCATTCCTGGTAGAAAAAGGATATCTTTGAGAAAACAAAACGACGGTGGGGAACGTATAATTTATTTTAAGTACGAGAGTATTAGATATACGAGCCAAAAAATTCAAAATTGCACGACTACACATTTGCGTGCTTACCTGTAACATGCATCAAAACACCTCTATCCGAAATTCCTCTATGGTAATTATGGTACAGAGGGATGCCTGGTTAGAGGTAATGGTGAAAAATGAATTCACAAACCACGTCCATTTGAGAAATATTGCTTTAGGGGAAGCACAGCATTACACTTTTATTCTA
This sequence comes from Caerostris darwini, assembly GCA_021605075.1. Taxonomy (NCBI): domain Eukaryota; kingdom Metazoa; phylum Arthropoda; class Arachnida; order Araneae; family Araneidae; genus Caerostris; species Caerostris darwini. The sequence goes on from BPLQ01009350.1 coordinate 7,160, forward strand.
AAGTATGCTAATATAAGGACAAGATTAAAAGACTCTACAATTTATATATATATATATATATAAAAGCATACCATTATTGTAGATTTGCCTCTATAGTAATCCTAAACTTCATTTTCTAAAAATTTTTTAATTTTATTTTTTAAAAACGGTATGCTTAGAAATGAATAGTTTTAAATAAATTGAAAGGAATATTAGACAATGTATAACGCTCCAAAAGAATTATGGTACTCTGTTAAAAATATTCCCTACATTTTTCCCTTTTTAAAATATTTTTTTCCCTTAATGTTACTTTTTTGCGTTCAATTTATTTTCAAAGCTCTATAAATATTTTTTAAATGTTTGCTGTTTTAAGTTAAAATATGTTTTATAGATGTGCCGCTGCAAGTGTAATGCAAAAAAAGAGACTTTATCTAATGATGTGATCTCTGTAATATCATACATTTGAGAATCTGAAATTCCCTTTTACCCATCTTTTTTTGTAATTTTTCTTAGTGTAAACTAAGTTTTAAATTATGTCAGTAGAGGATAATGCTAATGGTAGAAGCTAATTTGCATTTTAAAGTAAAATATGGCCTTTATCTTTTACAATTTTTTTGTGCAAGCACCGATATTTTTCTGAAAATTTATTTAGCATTTTAGGTTGATTTTTTTTTGTTGTGAGATTGTCTGGTTGATACTAAAGTTAAGGTAAAAGGTTACATTATTTATAACTTGTAATTTTCATTGTGTCATTTTCAGTTAAAACGTAGCGTTTTTGAAAAAAAAAAATAAAATTCATTCTTTTCTGGTCTGTTTAACATGTAAGATATACGTAGTTTCAATATTTCAGAGATTATTGATAGAAATTACACATTTTTTTGTTCAAAATAGCCTTTTTTAATAATAACAATTATGTATTATTAACTACACAATACTATATTTAATAAATCAATGTCTTATAAATTTAATATTTAATGTATGATCAAAATAATATTTTAGTTATTTTATATCAGTATATATAATAACTATGGTCCTAAAAAAATGTTTTAATGTATATTATGACCATAGTTATCAAAGATTATATTTAATAATTATGACCATCTTATCAGAGATATGATGGATATTGATATACGGTCACTGATATGAGGGTCATATATCAATACTGATATATTGATTTTATGACCATCAACATTTTCAATATACAACGTATACTGAAAACAATATTTTTGTATCTTTAAAGAAGAAGGATTAAATGTTTATTTGTGCCATACTTAAAGTTTTCCTTCCTCAAGTTTAATCCCAGCTAAAAGCAGAGCAAAACTGCTCCATTCCCGGTAGAAAAAGGATATCTTTCAGAAAACAAAACGACGGTTTCGAAGGTATAATTTATTTTAAGTACTAGAGTATTAAATATACGAGCCAAATAATTCAGAATTGCAGGGGTTCACATTTGCGTGCTTACCTGTAACATGCATCAAAAGGCCTCTATCCGAAATGTCTCTATGGTAATTATGGTACAGGTGGAAGCTCGGTCAGAGGTAATGATGAAAAATAAATTCACAAACGACGTCCATATGAGAAATATTGCTTTACCCGAAGCACAGCATTGCACTTTTATTCAAAAGTATGAAAACGTAAGGGCAAGATTAAAAGGCTCTACAATTTATACCAAAAACAAATATGCTTTGTTTTTATAATCTTGCCCTTACGTTTTCATACTTTTGAATAAAAGTGCAATGCTGTGCTTCGGGTAAAGCAATTTTTCTCATATGGACGTCGTTTGTGAATTTATTTTTCATCATTACCTCTGACCGAGCTTCCACCTGTACCATAATTACCATAGAGACATTTCGGATAGAGGCCTTTTGATGCATGTTACAGGTAAAAATCCATTATTGTAGACTTATCTCCATAGTAATCCTAAACTCCATTTTGGAAATAGTTTTTAATTTTATTTTTTAAAAGGGGTATGCTTAGAAAGAATAGTTTTAATTAAATTCAAAGAACTATTAGACAATGTACATCGGACCAAAAGAATTATGGTACTTTGTTAAAAATATTTCCTACATTTTTCCCTCTTTATAAGTAGTTAAATAGCTTTTTTTTAAATCTTAATGTTGTTCTTTTGCGTTTAAAGCTCTACAAATAATTTAAAATTGTTCGCTTTTTTAAGTTAAAATATGTTTTTTAAATATGTCTGCTCCAAGTGTAATGCAAAAAAGGAGACTTTAACTATTTATGTGATCAATGTATTAACATACAATTGATAATCTGAAATTCCCTTTTGCCCTTTTTTATATGTAATTTTTTGTAATGCAAACTTAGTGTAAAGCTAAAGCAGTTAAGGATAATGCTAATGGTAGAAGCTAATTTGCAATTTAAAGTAAAATAAGGCCTTTGTCTTTTACAATTATTGTTTTGTACATGTACCGATATTTTTCTGAAAACTTATTTAGCATTTTAAGTTGATTTTTTGTTGTAAAATTGTCTGGTTGATATTAAAGGCAAAAGTGTACATTGTTTATAACTTGTAATTATCATTGCTTCAATTTCAGTTGAAATGTAGTTTTTGAAAAAAATAAAATTCATTATTTGTCTGTTCTGCTTAACATGTGCGATGTACGTAGACTCAATATTTTAAAGATTATTGATAGAAATCGCGCACCTTTTGTTCAAAATGGCCTTTTTATAATAATAATTATGTACTATTAACTAGACATTAGTATATTTAATAAATCAATGTTTTTAAATATAATATTTAATATATGCTCAAAATAATATTTTGTTATTTTTAGAACATATATACATATATTGTAGACAATTTTTCTTATTATCTGACATTTTTATAATAGTAATTATACATTATTAACAACACATTAACTGATATATTAAATAAATCATTATTTTATTTATATAATATTTACTATATACTTAAAACAAAATTTTTGTTATTTTATATAAACATTCAATGTGAATTATGGCCATAGTTACCAAATATTAAGGATAATAATAATAATAATTATACGTAATTAACTGTGCATTAAGTAGTATGTATAATAAATCATTATTTTAGAAATACTATATTTAGTACATAATGAAAAAAATATTTTTGTTATTTTGCATAAATATGTTTCAATGTTTATTATGACCATAGTTGCCAAATGTTAGAGATTATATTTAATTGTTGTTGATAGAAACTTTGCACACTTTTTGTTCAAAATTAAATTTTTGTAATAATACATATTCCTTATTAATTACACATTAAATCGTATATTTAATAAATCAATGCTTTACAAATATAATATTTAATGCATGCTCAAAAAATATTTTTGTTATTTTATATTAAATTGTATCAATGCTTCTTATGAGCTTGTCACCCATTATTAGAGATGGTATTTAACTATTGCTAATAGAAATTTCACACTTCTTGTTAGAAATAACATTTTTATTATAATAATTAAACATTAATAACTAAATTGTATATTTAATAAATCAATGGTTTACAATTATAATATACAACTTATACTGAAAACAATATTTTTGTAACTTTAAAGGACAATGATTCAATATTTATTTTTGCCATAGTTACAGTATTCTTTCCTGAACTTTAATCCCTCCTAAGAGCAAAGCAAAACCGCTACATTCCCGGTAGAAAAAGGATATCTTTGAGAAAACAAAACGACGGTTGGGAACGTATAATTTATTTTAAGTACGAGAATATTAAATATACGAGCCAAAAAATTCAGAATTGCAGAGCTACACATTTGCGTGCTTACCTGTAACATGCATCAAAATGCCTCTATCCGAAATTCCTCTATGGTAATTATGGCGCAGAGGGAAGCTTGGTTAGAGGTAATGGTGAAAAATGAATTCACAAACCTCGTCCATTTGAGAAATATTGCTTTAGGAGAAACACAGCATTACACTTTTATTCAAAAGTAGGAAAATATAAGTGCAAGATTAAAAGGTTCTACAATTTATACCAAAAACAAAACATACCATTATTGTAAACTTATCTCTATAGTAATCCTAAACTTCATTTTGGCATAAATTTTTTAATTTTATTTTTTAAAGCGGTATGCTTAGAAAAGAATAGTTTTTATTAAATTGAAAGAAATATTAGACAGTGTATAATGGACCAAAAGAATTATGGTACTTTGTTAAAAATATTCCCTACATTTTTCCCTTTTTATAAGTAGTTTTTCCCTCAAAGTGCTACTCTTTTGCGTTCAGGTTCTTCTCATAGCTCTATAAATATTTTTAAATTGTTTGCTGTTTTAAGTTAAAATGTGTTTTATAGATGTGCCAGCTGCAAGTGTAATGTAAAAAATGAGACGCTATCTAAACATGTGATCTCTGTAATATCATACAGTTGAGAATCATAAAATCCCTTTTACCTATCTTTTTTTTTATTCTTCTTAATGCAAACTAAGTTTAAAGTTAAGTCAGTTAAGGATAATGCTAATGGTAGAAACTAATTTGCAATATAAAGTAAAAGAAGGCCTTTATCTTTTGCAATTGTTTTTTTATACAAGTATACCGATATTTTTCAGAAAATATATTTAATATTTAAAGTTGATTTTTTTTTGTAAGATTGTCTGGTTGTTTCGAAAGTAAAGGTAAAATAGTACATTATTTATAGCTTGTAATTATCATTGCATCATTTTTAGTTAAAATTAGCGTTTGAAAATAAAATAAATCTGCTTAAAATGTTCAATGTACGCAGTTTCACATGTTTTAGAGATTGTTGATAGAAACGCGCAATTTTTGTTCAAAAAAGCATTTTTTTATACCAATAATAGTTACATGTATTATTAACTACACATTAGTGTTATTTAATAAATCAATGTTTAGTAAATATAATATTCTATATACCTCAAAACAATATTTTTCAGTTTATGTATCATAATTTATTATAGAGATTTTTTATTGTATATGAACATTTTTATAAATAATGATTATACATTATCTACCTTCATTATTAAATAGTATATATTTAATAAATCAGTGTTTACAAATATATTATTTAATATATATTCAATACAATATTTTCTTATTTTATATAACACATGTATATACATATATTACAGATATTTTTTATTATTATATGACAGCATTTTTTTAATAATAATTATACATTATTAACTACACATTAAATGGTATATTTAATAGGTAAGGTTCTACAATAAATATTATTTTGCATACTCATTAAACAATATTTTTATTACTTGTATAACATGTGTATATACATATATTATAAACATTCTTTTATTACTATATGCCATTTTTTATAATAGTAATTATGCATTATTAACAACACATTAAAAAGTATATTTAATAAATCAGTGTTTTACAAAATATAATGACTTAATCGCAATTATACTGAAAACAATATTTCTGTTATTTTATATAAACATATACATAATAGCTATGGACTTAACATAACCATTTTAGTAATATAAATTATGACCACAGTTATGTAGAATCAGTGATTATATTTTATTATTGTTGATAGAAATTACACACTTTTTGTTCAAATTGACATTTTTATAATAATAATTTTACGCAATTAGCTACAGATGAAATAGTATACTTAATAAATAAAGGATTTACAAACAATATTCAATGTATACTGAAAACAATATTGTTGTTATTTTAAATACACATATCTTAATGTTTATTATGGATATAGTTACGAAATAACAGTATAAAATAAGTATACTGAAAACAATATTTTTGTAACTTTAAAGAACAATGTTTCAATTTTTTTTTTCCATATTTACAGTTTTCCTTCTCCCAAAAACTTTTGACCACATAAAAAGCAGAGCAAAATTGCTACATTCGGTAGAAAAAGGATATCTTTCAGAAAAATGAAACGGCGGTTGGGAACACATAATTTATTTTTAAGCTATGAGAGTATTAAATATACGAGCAAAAAATTCAGAATTGCAGGGCTACACATTTGCGTCTTTACCTATAACGTGCATTAGAATGCCTCTATCCGAAAATTCCACTATTCTAATTATATGGTACAGAGAAGCTTGGTTAGAGGTAATAGATGAAAAATGGTCCAAACGACGCTCCATTTGAGAAATATTGTTTTACTGAAAGCACGGCTTTACACTTTATTCAAAGTATGAAAATAGGCGTGGGCAAAGTGGGGCCCTACAATTTATACAATAAAAAAAAAAACAAAGCATACCATTAGTGGGACTATCTCTATAGTAATCTGGAAACTTTTATTTTGGAAAATTTATAAATTTTCTTTTAAAGGGAGGTAGTCTTAGAAAGAATAGTTTAATTAAATTGAAAGAAATATTAGACTACGTGGATCGTTCTAAAGATTTGTGGTACTTTGTTAAAAATATTCGCTACATATTTCTATTCTTTTAAAAGTTAGCTAGCTTTTTTCCCCTTAATGTTACTCTTTTTGCGTTGAAGGGGTTTTCAAGGTCTATAAATATTTTTAAATTGTTCGCTGTTTTTAAGTTAACATATGTTTTATAGATGTGCCGCTGCAGTAATGCAAAAATGAGACGCAATCCACTGTAATATCACAGTTGAGAATCAGAAATTTCCTTTTACCGTCTTTTTGTAATTGTTCTTAATGCAAACTAAGTTTAAGTTAAATCAGTTAGGATATTCACTAATGGTAGAAGCTAATTTTGCATTTTAAATAAAAATATGAAGTCTTTATCTTTTACACCAGTTTTTTTTTGTTAACCACTGGGATATTTCTTCTTTGAAAAATTTATTTAATAGATTTTAAGCTGATTTTTTTTGTAAGATTTGTCTGGTTGATACTAAAGTAAAGGTAAAGGGTATTTTATTTATAACTCTGGTAATTATCAACGTGTTTTCTGTGTTCGCTTCATAAGCAATAAACAGATAATCCTTCCTATGTCCATCCTCTAACAGGCATTAATGTAAATGATGCATAAAGTGGAATTATTTCAAAGATCAAGCTTTACAATTATTTAACTTGGCAATCCAGTTGATTACTTTGTGGTTAAAATTTTTAACTTTGATAAACTCCGGTCAGTTTTTTAAAAAATTTCCCTTAATTAAAATTATAACTTTTAATTCCCAACAAACGAAATAAAATAAAAAAAAAAAAAGTTGCAAATCATTTACAAACTGAATGAAAATTAATAACAGCCCAATTTACTCCATTAAAAGCAAAACCTAACTGTATCCTCCTTTGAAGATGCCTCATATATTTTCGTCTTGGTTTTGTAATGCGCCCTTTCTCCTACTAACGGTACACCACACATTTCGTGCTCGAAGTCCAGGTTGTGTCAAGGATGTTTATAGTGTTTGAAACAACCTTAATTAGGTCCTGGTCTGTTTAGCTCCTCTCTCAAGCTGAACATAGAGCTCACAAAGCAAAAAGAAACATCCCACTCATGACGCGCCCTGTGGAGCACAGGAGAAATTTTCTCTTAGCCCTCGAGACTCTCACCCGAGAGGAAGCAATAGTGCAAACGCTTCCTAAATCGCTGAGAAACGTTTCATTTTGTAATCTCTCACCAAGATGAAATATATACAAAAAAAAACCCCTGTGTATTTTGCTGGCCTACAGACTCTCACCTGGAGAGGTAACTATATTTCGCATATCCAGCGATATATCTTGTTGCCGAAGTATTGAAATCATGCAAATATTTCCTTGCCATAAAATTGGTCGTAACGTCGTGATATTAGCAATATATCACATATTTGATACGTATCATTTTCTACATGCACCCTGGTAGCAGCACATTTATAAAAACATATTTTAAACATAAAACAACAAACAATTCATAAAAACTATTTAAAGAGGTTTAAAAAAAAAAAACTTGATCGCAACATTTCAAGCAAAAAAACTATTAACTATTTATAAAACCAGGAAAATGTAATAAAAATATTTTAACTAGCAAATTCATAATTTTTTCAGGCTCCTCTTGTAATATTGTTCAATATTTCTTTTTTAATTTTAATTAAAACTATTCAATCTTAAGCATATCCCTTTTTACTCAAAAAAGCGGATATGCTTAGAATGTTGCATAACCTTACATATTGCTTCCAGTATACATAGAATAGAACATTTGTAAAACATTGATACAAATATACCATTTAAAGTGTAGTTAATAATGGATAATTATTATTATAAAAAATGTCCTTGACAAAAAGTGAGCAATTTTAAATCAACAAAAATTAAATATATTACCTTAATACTTGGTCACTACAGTCATAATAAACATTGAAAACATTTTATATATGATATAACTTTAAAAATATTGTAGCAATCAGTGTACATTAAATATTCTATTTGTAAAACATTGTTTTATTGCAACATACTTAATGTATAAGTTGATAATGTATAATTATTATTATGA
>BPLQ01009351.1:0-114426 GCA_021605075.1 Caerostris darwini
CTGTAACAATGCAAATAAGTTTAAATAGAAATTACAAAAACACCAACATGTAATTTTAGAATCAGTTAGTTTGCTTGGGTACAATATGGATTTCTTCAATAATAATAAGAAATTCAAGTGTGTGTACACATAGCTGGAATTTTTTTCATATTTTTATATTTGTATTTTCTCCGAGTCTAATAAATTACAACTCATGATTAGTCTTAACAATGATACAATGTTTTATATAAATGTACTAAATAATACAACGAAATGTCTTATTCGGAGTTACCATTAACTTTTATATGTGCATAAACATATTTACATTACCTATTATTTTATTCCTCAAAGTAACTATGCATAACAAAGTAACATTTATTGTAACTATTTCATATAACTTAATTATTGCATAATTAAATAGCAACTAGAGCTGATCCAAATACTAATTAACTTAGATTATACTATTATTAATGATTATTAAATCATTGATAAGGTATGATACCTTTATTAACACTAAATGCATATTATCTTAATGAAATTTGCAGTTTTGTGATATATATTACTAATAAGGAAACATTTATTTTTTGTTCAGCCTATATGACGAAAATAAATATTTCTACAACGTAAGAATATGCAAATTACCTTTTTTCCCTTGAGTTGTAAACATTTCGTTCACTCAAGTAAACTCTTTGATTAAGAGATGTAAAAAGAATAAACCTATCACTTCATTACAATAAGGAATTCATGATTAACTGAGAAAAGTGTTGATAGGCTGAGATAGTTAAACTAAACGTAAAAGTCTCAATACACAATTCAAATGATTATAGTACCTTATACTAAAATAATACAAAACTAAAATACATTTGAAGTGAAATAAATAAATTAATTATTATTTATAAAATTTTCAAAAAATCATATATTTTCGCACAATTTAGAAGCTTACAGTAATTTCATTTTAATTAATAAGTAAATAGAAAAACAAACAATCGCAGACGTTTAAAAATAAATAAAAATTATTTTTCTCCAACTATAATCATGATCTGTAAACAATAAAACTTCTTTACTTAATACCTATGACAATACCTATGTGCAATTAAAAAAAATATGAGAATACCAGTATTAAAATAAGTACTCAATTGCGGGTGATAACTACATTGGTGCAGCAATAATACTCAATATAAATCACCATTCCAAATTAAACAAGTTTCCTAACTGATAATCCCCCAATGACAGTTAATTAACACTATCATGAATAAATGCATACAAGTCTAGCTTTTAAATTTTTGTTTCCTTAAACACGTAACTTTCAATAGAGTAGACTGCAAATCAATTACTGATTTGATTTCCTTCCATAATATGAATTATTAAAAAAAAAATTTTTTTTTAATCAGGTAACTTAAGTAAACTCTGATAAACTTAAATAGTTTTAATTAAAAACCTTTATGTATTTAAATTTAAAATGCTGTGATTATTGAGTTAATTATTTGAAATGTTGTGATTATTGAGTTAATTATTTGAAATGTTGTGATTATTGAGTTCATTATTTAAAAATGCTGTGATTATTGAGTTAATAATCACAACATTTTAAATAATTGAGTTAATTATTTAAAATGTTGTGATTATTGAGTTAATTACTTAAAAGTTAAAAGTTCGCCTTTCAAAAAAATAAATTTTAAGAATCTTGTCCTAAAATGGGAGGATGCTTTTAAAATTAAAGTAAAGTGATCGATGGCATAGACGAGAAATAAAAGAAAATATTTCTTACATAAATGTCGCGAAGAAAATAAAAAAAAATCCTCTCTTCGATACACTTTTTAAAAGTAGTAAATTTATTTAAATGCATACATTATACTTCAAAAAAAATATATATATATGGAGGAGATTGAAAGAAAATTAGCATTGAATCATATGGCATAAACATCCATTACTTATTTGTCGCATACAAGTAAGAAGAATTGTTGCGTTAAAGTATGCATTAATATTTTTAATAGCTTCAAATTGAAAAAAAAAAAAATGGAAATGGAAATTTATTTTTAATGTCAGTTAACTGCATCATATAAAAATTTTAATCGAAATTCTTCCGACTATACCTGAAATACGATTTATACTACTCCTTAATATACTTCGATTGTGAAAATCAATGTATTAAAAAAAAATACATCATTTGTGCATCCATATATTCAAACATTAACTGTCGGAATTATGAGAAAAAATTAACTTCGATTTTAAAATAATATTCTTGCGAATATACGACAGATATTGACTGTTTTATTTATGAGTTTACAGTTGCGAGTTCGCAGAATTGTTAAATTGTATTCTGCGAACTCATGATGCCCGCGCATCTTGGAACATCTAATGTAACAGGTTCTATGTTTCACTTTAAATGACCATCCCTAGACACGGACAGTTGATTGTTGATAGCAGAGCAAACCAGACTCTTAGTTTTAATTGAAAATTTGTTTTTTGGTTTCGTTTTGTGTGCTGTGACTGCAGGATAATTATTTTAATATGCAATATTAATAATTCTATATAATATAATGCAATATTGAAGTCAAACACATTTTTGAAACATCACTATCAAAAATAGATTTCTATAACTCTTAAGTCACGAAAGAGAAATTTTCCAATTTGAAAAATCTAGTACAAAAAATTGTCAGCGCTTTTGGTTCAACTTACACCTGCGAATCCTGACAAATAGAACATTTCACTGTAGGGATACCTTAAATCTAAAGTGTATGAATTTAATCTGCAAACTCATTTGATTTGAAAGATGCCATCAATTATCAACAGATTCTTCTTGCCATGGTATGTGCTTCAGTGCTATACATTATCTGCCGCATGCAAAGTGTCATCATGTGTGAAGGAGGTCATGTGGAAAATTTCTGGAACACTTTCAAATGTTGTGTTGTCAAATGTTTGCTTTGTGTTGCTTTTCTGTAATTATTGGTTGTTTTCACTTTTCTTCTTAGTCAGCGTAGCGTAAGCAATTTTCGTGCTACAGGTACAGTTCCAAGGTTATTTACGGTTCTTGACTGCGGAGAACACATTCTATTAAAAAAAAAAATAGGTGTTGCCATTTGAAATTTTCGAAATCATGTCTCTGTAGCAGTTTAACTTTTGTTTTCCATATGACACTCGAGCGCATGCCTCAAAATACCCTAAACCAAAATTTTATTCAGTTTCTGTGAATGGTATGATAGCTAGGGACTCGTATATCGAGAAATTTTTTTTTTTTTTTTATAATCATCCTGTATATATATATATATTTCTTCCAAAAAGTAATACATATTTTTGTTACATTTTAGCAAATATATTAAAATTATATTCCTTTTGATGCCATAATTCCAATAAAATAAAAGTAAACTGTATTGAGAATTATTACCTCAAACAATAATTTCAAGATAGACAAAGGTCCATGTTGAATACGAACACATATAATTAGCATTTTTAATAACTGAACAAAATATACAACATAAAGGGTGAAGGTTAGGGGTTTCATACGATGCATATCACTATTGGTATTAAAATTACAACAAAAACAGAAGCAAAGTTAAAACTCCGAAATCAATACATAATGATGCATATTATGACGAGACAATGCTGTTTTATGCTGCGTGCATATCAATAGGATGCATTATTCATCATGCTATCACCATACAGAATGATTTGAATTTTCTGAAAGAAGTAATTATATGTTCAAAAATAAATTATTAAAGGGAAACAGAAACTAAGTCAATAAAAACCCGGTGTGTAATAGAAAATAAACATCTTGTCTTCGGTGTTTCATAGATGATAATTAACCCGTATTATTATTTTACAAAAAAGTTTCAACAAAAGTTGCCATTGTATGTTACATTTTGTTTTCAAACCCTTTCAAAAATTTATTCAAATAAAAATAAACAGGTGTGATAAACATATCACATAGAAAGTTAATGTTTTACTCGATGGTATAGGTTTTAAAAGACTGAGCTATTTTTCTTTTAATAAACTCTAAAATATCCATAATTAAAACAATATTGATTACGAGATAAAACATTTATATGAAAAATGAAACAAATATTGTGAAAATGTATCAAAGAATAATATAAATTCTAAAATAAAAAGACTAATAGAGAATAAGTATGAATTTTTCCAATGATTTTCATTAAGTATTATAATAAAAACTGATAAATCAATGTAATGTATATCAAAGGAATTTATATTCAGTTTAAAATTTCAAAAATTATATGCGATTTTGAGGTTATAACCTATTCCGCTTAAAATAATTACTAGCACATTAACAGTTTAAAAATTTTACCCAGCTAAAATCATATAAATTACTTACAATAACGTATAAAAGAAACTGAATAAATATTATAAAAAATAAAAACTATAAATTCCCTTTATTAATTATAATGAAAAAACTTTAAATGGCTCAATAGCAATGGAAAGTAAAAAATTTAGATTATACACAGAAACCCTTTACATGAGAGTGATAACAGACATTAAGTGATTGATCACCAGTAAAAAAAATATGTGGCTATGCAAATGCCTTTAATGCGTTTCTTGTGTTCAATTATAATTTGTGTAAATAGCCTTTTATTTTCGTAGCCAATAGCCATTTATTTGTACAATATACTCACAATGGTGAAATATAAAACTTTTGTTGCAAAAAATGCTTATTCAAATCATTTTCCTTCGATCCATTGAATACAATTTAATACTGATTTTCAATAGACTAATATAATGAATGCCTATGTGCAATAAATATTTTAAAAGCAGTTTTTAAAAGATTTTCAAATAAATAGTTCGCCAACAAAAGATACCAAATAGAAGATAAGGTGTGATTTATGTGTGCTTTATTTTTTTTAAATAGTTATTTCACGCTATTCCAACTAGGACCATTTCCAGTTTTATATCACAAGTAATTTTTTTTTTTTTCGTTTAGTGAGATATGTTGCTTACCAATAGATTTAATAATAATATTAAGAGAATTAATGAAAACACCATAATTTCACTTTGCATCATTCAATTGTGATAAATTGGGCTTATGATAGAATCTAAAGGAAGCTAATTCACCCGCAGTACAGCTTATTTTTAATTCCCATTTTCGCTGATCTATCAAACCTCGAAACATTTCATACCTTTACCATGTCCAAACGAGGATTCTGTGTACGTGCTGAATTGTGAAAATCCAATAAATCACCCACAGTTATTTTAATCAAATAAGAACATCCGCATTTTAGATGAAGACAAATTTTAAATCTTCAATACGTTAAATAGAATACATTTGTGTGGGGAGGGAGGAGTGTTAACGAAACATTTATTCAAGGTATACCAATCATCGAGTCTGGCAGCAAATAAAAGGATTAGCGATTTGGACTTCTGAAATGGAAATCTCAGTTTGAATCCAGATAAAGAGGGTATGAACATGTTAAATCAGTAGACCCAAAAATTCCTTCGTAGGATTTGAATGGATAGATGGAGGGGACTAACCAATCCCAAATGGCAAAATGAATAAGGAACAGACCCTAAGGAATTGGAAGTCTTATTTCCAGTCCACGCCAGGGTTTTTAAAACCACCTATATGGATACTGCGAAGATACAGTGTTCTCCAGTGGGAGCATACCTATATCAGAATCTGAAGAATGCAATTTTATTTTGAGTAAAGCACTATAATGTACTGGTGAAACACATTTTTTGCATAAGATTTTCTATAAGTTTCCAATAATCAACTTCAAAGACAGTACCAAATAGAACAAACCCAGGAAAGACAGCATGTAATATGCAAACGAGTAGATTGATAGCCAAGTCCAACATAATAAACCAAGGGTGCCAGTTCATAGAACTAAATTGAGCAAACACAATTTTTATCCAATCACAACTACGATAACACATCTTCCGAAACTGTGTTCCTGTCCACGCAGATTTTTTAAAACCACCTATATGGATATTGCAAAGACACAGTGTTCTCGAGGGGGAGCATATTTATCTCAGAATCTGAAGAATGCAATTTTATTTTGAGTAAACCACTGTAACGTACTGTGAAATAAATTTTTTGCATAAGATTTTCTATAAGTTTCCAGTAATCAGCTTCAAATACAGTACCAAATAGAACAAGCCCATGTGATATGCAAACGAGTAGATTGATACCTAAGTCCAACATAATAAACCAAGGGTGCCAGTTCATAGAACTAAATTGAGTAAACACAATTTTTATCCAATCACAATTACGATAACACATCTTCCGAAACACGGTGATTTTTTTCCCCGTCTTTCCTATTTGCTAAAGCAAGTCAAAAATTAATTCGCCCTCTTTCGATATTTATTTAAGAACACAATTCAATTTCGATCTTGGATTAAGGTAAGAAAAACAAAGTGAGTAATTAAACTTGGGATGGAAGACGAGAATTTGACGTGAGCGTACGTTAATTGGCGTCTTTTCGTATTCCGTTGTCTTTTAATTAAAATTCCGGCTGACGAGCTGTCCAAGTTGATTTCCCGGTAACCTTATTTTTCGACAACAATACAGACAGCAAGATTGCTAAGACAGAAAAAAGCTTGCATGTTTCGTTGGGATAATATTAGTCAGATTCTAAACATAAGAAATTTAAATTAGAAATTAAATGTAACCGTACTTATAAAAATGATAAATTATTTCTCTAATATAATGGTGATTAATTTTTTTTTTTCCATTCGCTCTCCCAGAAACACAAATTTGGGAGGTTAAAAAAAAACTAACGATATCTTTGCATTTGGAATTCGAGTCAATGCATTCCAAAGACATACCAAGATTTGATAATCAAGTATTTAATGACAATTATGTTCAAAAATGTTTTCTGAAGAGAGTTTTATAAATTGATTTTATATTTAGAATGTTAAAAGGAAAAAAAAGGGTTTTTTTTTTTTCTTTTTAGGCAATCGATGAAGTAATTACTTTCTACTTTAAGAACAAACATTAATCAGGCTTTCGGAGCTTTAGGTGAAAAAAAAAAGTGTTTTCAATGACTTTCAGACTAAATAATTACTTACAACACTTTATTTTAGTTAATAGTAAGTGACATTTTTTAATTGCTTTGAAGTAGTAAATAAAATTAAAATAAAAGAACAAAATAATGAGGAACATTTTTTCTTCCTCAATATCTCTACGATTTTGTTTTATATTTATTCATTACTCTATACTAATTTCTCTGTGTACTTTACTTCAACCAACTGTATTTTAATTAGTTTTGGTGTAATTGAATGAACAGTATCCTGTATCAACAAATATACTTTCTATAAACTAAACTAATCAATAAAAATTTCATCAAGCATAAAATTGTGTACGGTTTTCTTTATAGTTCTTATAGAAAAATTCCATTTTCCCCATTTTTTTTATTACATAAGACTGAATTAAATTAATATAATAAGGAGCACTGGTACAGTGATAATGATGAAGCAATAGTACATTGGTAATGATGAAGCACAAGTACATTGCTTGCGTTGTTAAAGATCATCAAGAAATCGGGCAAAAGATTTAAAAAACAATATTATCTCAGTAATACTTTCTAAATTAAATGTAATCAAAATCGTTAAAAAAAATATGAACATCCAAAATAAATATGTTTCTATGCGTATAGTAGATACACATATAGTGTAATCGTATTTAAAAATTCCATGTCTCTTAATCATAATTCTGCCACCATTAATTTGGATATGTGATGTAAGTTATTGTTATTCGGAGTAAATGTTTCTGTAGTGACGATAAAAGATAGCGTAGTAAGGGAGGGGGGGATACATGTAGCAATAGTATAGTGCCGATCATCTGAACCACTTTTTATAAGGCAGATTCGTTACAATCCTAAATACAATGGAATTATTTAATTTGTAAAGATTCTTTTGTTATTTCTAGGAAATGTTTGTAAGACAAAGAGGCAAAGGGAAAGAAAGATATGGCTAAAGGAACCAGAAGATATTCAGTACTATTACAAGTGGATGAGAATAGCATTAGGCATACTATCACTGATCAAAGCCAGACGTAATATTACATGAATTGAATCCACTGCTACCAAGTAACAAATGTGCTTGATAAACCGCGTTCAGACTACAGAGAGGACGCAGTCGTAATATAAACGAGCTTAAATACCAATCAATGGACATAACTATTCCCCTCTACTCTGACATCAATATGAATTGATTTCTAAATAAGGAGCACTATTAAATTAATTTTTAATCCTTTATTTAATTATCAGCACCCAATTGATCCCCAGCCAGACTGAAAAACATATAAGTTTTATACATTTATTGTTATATATAAACAATGTATGCATTTGTAAATTAATCAACACTTATGCACAACATAAGATTAGCAAATTTGATTGACAATTGTTCAGACGTATCAATTTAGAAGCGATATTTTTTAAATAGATTTAAAAATAAAATGGAACTATAACTATTCCCCTCTAGTATGACATCAATATGAATTGATTTCTATATAAGGAACACTATTAAATTAATTTTTAATCCTATATTTAATTAATTAGTTCCAAATTCATTCCCAACCAGACTGAAAAACAAATAAGTTTTATATTGTTTATATTTAACAATAAACGATTAACAAATTTATATACAACATAAAATTAGCAAATTTGGCTGACAATTGTTCAGATGTTTCAATTTTGAGGCGATATTTTTTAATTAGATTTAAAAATAAAATGGAACTATAACTATTCCCCTCTAATCTGACATCAATATGAATTGATTTCTAAATAAGGAACACCATTAAATTCATTTTTAATCCTCTATTTAATTAAATCATTCCCAGTCAGACTGAAAAACAAATAATTTTTATATTGTTTACATTTAACAACAATTGATTAAATTTACAAATGCATATACAACACTTCTGCACGACATAAGATTAGCAAATTTGACTGATAATTGTTCAGACGTTTCAATTTGGAGGCGGTATTTTTTAATTAGATTTAAAAATAAAATGGAAAGATATTCTAAGAAAATCATACACATTTTATAAATAAATAAATAAAAACGAATTTAAATGAATAATAAAAGAAAAAGAGCCTTGAAAATCAAAGATCACACAGCATAAAAATTCGGGGCCTATTTATTCTAATTTTTTTAATTAATTTGTTCTTCATTTCTTTTATTGTAATAAAACAGTCTTGAATTTAATATGACATCCATACAAACATTCATTCTTATTTCACAAATCAACACCTGCATTCAAAAATCTACGATAGAAATTCATGAGTTAAAGAAGAAATCTGCAAAAGAAATCACGCTTCTTAAAAAAAGAGAAAGAAACTGCTACATTGATTCAACACCAATTCATAAAGATTAATTTAAATGAAAATTACAAAGAAAGGCTTGAATACTTCGGATACACACTGAATCCAAATTACCTCATTAATTTCAGAAACATCCTTCTAATATATGCGGAACATTTGCAGCGCTATAAAAGGTGCATCACTCTAGACATTATCCCAGAATGTATAGTTTAAAATAATTTTTTCTTTTGAAATCATACAATGTATACTGTTTATGCAAATGAGGATATTGTTACGAGATATCTAATTCTTCCGGTTGAAGATTATAATAGATAATAATCACATTTGCAATACGTTCTTTGTATGAAAAGAAATGTAATCCAATTGAAATAAGGACAATTTTTCCTTCAAGGCCATAAGATATGCTTTTAAAATTTTGCTCTTTCTTTTCCTTTTTAAAAAATTTCAACAGAAAAATGACAAAAATGATAATGAAGAACAGCTTTTCATCAATGCATTTTATAAAAGAAATAAGTTAATAATTCAATATTTTCATTCAAACTTCTGCAAGTTTATTTGTTTATAATAATTTTATAAACAAGTAATAAAAAAAAAAAAAAATTAAGTCAATTCCTACGTTTTTTTCACTATATTGCAGAAAGTCCTTTATAAATAATTTTAATTCATTTTTTAACTTTATCTAGCGCCATCTATTGGCAGATATATGCAACTTAAATCTAAAAAGAACTAAAATTAATTAATTAAATTTAATTACTGAATTAATATTTGAAAAAACTCTATTAACATCAAGTGTCATCTACTACAAGTTAAAAAAAAATGTATTTGAACTTGAGTGGAGGAATAAAAAGTATTTTTTGAACGATTGAAAATTTGAACAAGATATATGTATAGGGAGAGTGTGAGCTAATAGAAGGAATTGAAAAAATTTCTAACAACAGTAACAGTTTTGTGTAAATTTCAAAATTCTTCCTTCAAGTTCATAAGATATGCTTTAAAAATTTTGCTCTTCCTTTTCTATTCTTAAAAAAATTCAATAATAATAATATTTAATGCATTTTATAAAATATAATGCATTTTATAAAAGAAATAAGTTAATAATTCAATATTTTCAATGGGACTTCTGCAAGTTTATTTGTTTATACTAATTTAAAAAAATTCCTAACAGCAGTTTTGTGTCAATTTCAAAATTTTAATTTCAATATAAGAAAAATCTTTCAATTTCAAAGAACATAACAAACAAACAATCAGAGCTCCCGTTAAACTAACCCTTATAAAAAAATTTAAAAAAAGAAGTGAATCAATATTTATTCTACCTCTCCATTTTTTTAAATTCGCTACATTTTTTTTTCTTTGATTTTTAAAGTTAATGAGAGAATGAATTAGGAAATTCAGACCATACAGCAGTTGTTTACACATAAATTAATTTGGGGAACATTAGATTTTTAAAGATTCATACATAATTGCTTTTAAACCATTTAATTACTTTAACAAACTTTAAAAAAAATAGATTGCAAAAAAAAAAAAAGGTAAAAACTAAAATTTCAACATCAAAAAATAAATGTGTTTAAAATATCTAGACATCTTAGATTTGAATTTTATTCTTAAACATGAGCAAAATCTCTGAAACTTTCAAATATATATTACAAAAGTTTGTCAATATTTTCATTACCTCATTTCATTATTTTATAAATTTCATAATTTATTACAAAGAATATTGTTTGATTTATTTATGAAAAAAATTATTTACTGCCATCGTTAATTTTATTTTATTTTATTTTAAATTTTAAACCTATTACTGTATGGGTTTTCTACTCGGTAAATAATAAAAAAAATAAAAATTAAAAAAAAATTAAAAAAATCAATATCCTGCATAATACAAATAAAAATTAACTAAAAACTTTAACTAAAAAAACAGATGGCTGTCAAAATAATATGAAAATTAAAAAAAAAAAAAATCCAACAGATTTCCCACCTGATATTATATCATCCCATTACCACGAATGTTATTAGATGAGAGGTAGTGTTACATCGTAAGGTTTTGATTTACATATTTTCTATGTGGGACTTTTTTTTATGCGGTTCCAATTTACCACATAAATTTTTTTTAATTTGTTGCAAGCAATATATTTTATAGCTACTTATAAAGTTTCAAGGTGTTTTTTTCTTATGCTGTTTCTTTTATGAGGTCCCTATCCCTCGCACAAAAGAGGGGGTTTGGCTGTATTGCTTAATTCTGATTATAAGCAGAATGAAAAGGAAAAAAAAATTGGTGCTGAGCAATTTTCTTAGATTCACTAAAGTAAAATTTTGAATTAAAAAATTCAAATTAAAATGATTTTAAAAAAATGATAAGGTGCTGCAATGAAAGGAATTCTTAATTTGCATCCCAATCTTAATTTTTACTATATTTCATTTAATTATTTTTATGAAACGAATAACTTTGAAATTCATTCAATTAATTTAGAAACAGCAAGGAAAAGATACAGCACTGATCACTGAGACATTATTACAATTAGAGATTAAGAGCATCATTACAAGATAAAATCGAAGATGCTGCATAATAATTCTTAAAAAAGTTAATTAATCGCAAAATTTATGAATATTTAAAGTGAATATTAAATTGTAATTATTATAAAATACTTTTCACATTATACTAAATATAAATAGTGCACAGATCGCAGCCCGTATACAGTCCATTGATGATTTTCATGCAACCCTTAAAATATGTCAAATTTACTTGAAAAATATAATAGGTATTTTTTTGGCGGAAGAGTTTCGGATTTTGAAGAAAAAAAGACGGCAACAAGATAAAGCTTTAGTAAAAAAAAAAAGTAAATATTTAAATATCAGAAAAATATTTTTATTTAATATTTTCTATTTTATTGCAGACTAGAAGATGGTTTGGTTTGTCGCTCTACGGTCATTTTGTGCACACTTTAGGCTAAATAGACCAGGACATTATACAGATCCATTTAGTTCAACTATTCTTAAGTGCAAAAGTCTTTCAAACAATGTGGGTGGTTTTGTTTGTCGCTCTATGATCATCTTGTGCACACTTTAGGCTAAATAGACAAGAACCTACAGTTTAACGAGGATTCTGAACCACTAACAAACATCCTTGCTACGAACTTGAAGTCTATAGTACCAACGCCAGACAGCTAGCTAATTGAGCATCAGGCCACAATCGATATGATATCGAACAATTTTAAATCATATAAAAAAAAATGAGAATCTCTTTCAGCAATTTTTTTATCGGTATGAAACATTGCCAGAAGTTAAACTGCAGTATCTACGAAACTTATTTATGAATTTATGATAATTTTTTCAATTATTTATCAAATTTAAAATAATTAACGACCGATAAAAAAAATCATTACCCAATTTACCAGTCTGGAAACAATATTCAACTTAAAACTTTTTGAAAAACTTGTCATTTTTGAGTTATTTTCATACAAAAAATTCTTCTTATACCATTCAATTGATTAATGTTATGGTTTCAAAATAATATCACACACAGGTTTTTATGACTTCTTATAAATTACAAAATTGTATTGCTCCATTTTCATAAATTAAGCCATATTTCAAATTTTCTTTATTGTCTATGAAGCACTTTAACTAGCCCTCATAGCGAAGCATAGCAATCTTTAAAAAAATAATCTTAATTCTTTTGTATCAGAAACGAATTATAATTGGGAATATAATTTTTCTATCATACCAGACGGTTTTGGCGGTACGTAATTTTGAAAAATTGATTTACTAAAATAAAATTTATTTTTATTTAAAAAAAAAAGGGATATAGGGTTTCAGCGTCTGAATTCAATATCCAGACGAAGCAAAACAAAAGAGCTTAAGACGATATCAGTATCAGAAAAATATAGATTATCATTTTTTTTCCCTTTAATTCGTTGGATTTTTCAAATTTATTATTTAAAATACTAGAGTTATATTTGCCGCTTTATATGTTACAATTTATTTATTTCATTTCAACTTTGATTTTGTTAAAATCTAGAAGCAAATTTTAACGAACCAAAAATACTTTGGTATAACTTACTACTGTCCAAAAAGTATGACCAATTTTCAATTTAAAATTACCGGAGCTTATGGAATTTCGATTTTTTTTTTCTTTCTTAGGTTGCCGGCAGTGTGTTTGACATCTGTGGGAAATTTGACGTTAAAATATTCGTTAGTGTTCGAGTTATTCTTGGCTTTGTGAGACGCTAAAACTGATTCCGGTGATTTTTTAAATGTCTGAATTAATTGAACAGAGAAGTTGCATCAAATTTTGTCTGCGGAAAAGTATAGAATGAGGAAGGCATTCGGTGAGCATTCCTATATTGGAAAGAAATGTTTTGAACTGTTTATACCACTTCTAAGAAGGCAGAGAACGCGTTGAAGACGAAGAGCCCTCTGGTCGACCATCAACCTCAACCGACGAAGCTCACGTCCAAAAAAGTAAAGATTTGGGGCTTACAAACAGTCGATTTACAATTAGAGACCTTCCTACTGATGTTGGAATTTCAAAAGGATAGGTCAATTCCAATTTGGGCCTCAAACGCGTCAAATCTCGATTGGTACCGTTTTGAGTCGATTGAAGAGATTCAACGTGAATCGCTGCGCACTGATTGGTCTCACTTTTTGGGCACAGTAGTATTTCAGCAAAAATATTTGGCAGGATTGATTACTGTAAGATCCGAAAGAAAAAAATATCACTTTGTTAAATAATTTTAGATGTTTAACTTTGTGCGGCTAATTTACAGTGAATACACGCAGTCTTTGAATCCCCGATATAGAGAGATATATTCCAGCAAAAATATTTGGTAAGATTAAAGACTATAAGATCCGAAAGAAAGAAAATATCACTTTATAAAATAATTTTACTTCTTATAAGCACCGTGACATCAAAGGGAATGAGCGAAACAACAACAACGGCAGCAGCAGCAAAATCCGAAAGAGGAAAGTGCGCTAGAAATGGAAAGAAACGAGTTCATAATATCACACACTAAAGTGAAATAGAAATTCCATTTTGAAGTGAAAGAGAAATTGTTTCTCTACCAGATCGATGTCCGCTGGTTCTTTCTTTCTTCTTTATCCTCCGAAAATAATCCCTTGAAATTCAATATACAGACTAGAAACCAAACCCAACAAACTTACATTTCACACATCCCGCTGAGCTAAAAAGATCGCTTCCACTTTGAAGACCGACTGATTTGCAAATATGTATTTTGCGACCTGCTTTTTAAAATCAAATAAGGCTTGAATGAGAGATTTTTCTGCGACTTATTTTATTTTGCAAATATGTTATTGATTCCTTTCTTACAGCTATGTCCTTTCTATAAAATGCTATTAAAAAATACATTAAAAATTATCCCGTTTGTACTAATTTGTGAATTAAAATTAATGTGTGAAGATTTAAAAAAAGGATTTTCTTTGCTTAAAATGAATTCATTTGACAAGAAAGTTTAGAAAGTAACGTTGATGTTAAGAAGTGTTAAAGGAAAAAAATCAAAAGCAAACAAACTGTAATAATTAAGATGACAAGCCAAAGCCAACAAGCCAAATATGTTATTGATTCCTTTCCTACAGCTATATCCTTTCTATATAATGCTATTAAAAATTAGCGTTCAAATTATCCCGTTTGTACTAATATGTGAATTAAAATTAATGTGTGAAGATTTAAAGTATTTTCTGTCCTATCCTATTCTTGGTTATTTCATATGAGCGATGAACCTTATAATAAATTATCTACGAAAATTTTTTTTTTAGTGTGTGTGTGCTAACATTTAAAACGATAATGAAAGTTGATTATAATGATTAAGATTTTAATGATTTCTTATAAAGAGATAATGAAAACAATTTTTTATCATATTAATGAACAAATATAACCTAACATAACATTTAACACTTAACTGGCACCAATCACTAACCAACTTTCACTAAAAACTAATATTCCATAACCTACTTCAGAACAAATAGAATGAAGTACAAAGAGAAAAGCTAAAGCAGGCTTTTGGATATAAAGTCCTATCCTATTCTTGGTTGTTTGATATGAGCGACGAACCTCATTATAAAGCTAAATTACTAACTAATTTTCTACGAAAAATTACGTAGTTCTGTGTGTGTACTAATCTTTTTGTATTATTTAGTGACAGAAGTTCTGCACGATACCACATTTCGGTGCTTCTTCATTAATAATTTTGAAATCAGTCGAAGTCCATTGATTATCTGAAAATCTGTCTTTATTTGTATTATTCTTTCTTTTTTTCTGATTTCTTTTCAAGAGTAATTGGACAAATTGAGATAAAACAGCTAACGCGAGCACAAAGCTCAAAGTTAAGTCAAGTTAAAATAGTTTCTTCCCTTAAAATGAACTCATTTGACCAGAATGTTTAGAAAGTATGTTGATTTTAAAATATGTTAAGGGGAAAAAATTCAAAAGCAAACAAGCTGAAATAATGAAATAATTAAGACAACAAGTCAAAGCCAACAAACCAAATATGTTATTGATTCCTTTCCTACAGCTATATTCTTTCTATATAATGCTATTAAAAAATACATTAAAAATAAGCTTAAGTGATTGAATTAAAGTTTTTGATGCAAATATAAGAAAAACTTAATCAAACTTTGTATTCATTTTAATCGATTGAATTTCAGAAATTGAAAAAAAAATCATGCTATATAAAACCTATTTAATTTGGTAATCATATTTTGAAAGTCAGGAAACATGCTCTTAGTAAATACTAGACAATATATTTTCTAAATTGATTATCAAATTCAAGACCACATAGGATGGATTATTGTCGTCTTTCATATCCACTGGATGTAATATTATTTATTTCCTTAGTTACTGTAATCGTATTTTCAATTTTAAAATTAGAATATATATCAAGAATAGAAATGTATTAATAGAATGCAAATTAAAAAGCGTAGGCCTAAAGCAAATTTAATTTCGCTCACACAAGTTTTGAATAGTCTTGCATTCAATTGCAATAATCCTATTCCTATTCATTTATAAATGCTATTTAGAGCAGAAAAGCAATGGAGATGATTGCCCGAAGTATTAAATTATGTGTTGTCACGGATAAGCTTTCAGTAAAATGATTGCTGTTTCTTAATAAAGTAGGAAGGCACTGCAAGAATAAAGTATTTCTTAATTGAATACAGCTTACAAAATTTGATGGACTATACTACTGTGCCAAAAAATGTTGCAATTTAAAATTCCCGGGGCTTGTGGAATTTCAATTTTATTTTTATTTTTTAGGTTGTTGGCATTGTCCTTGACATCTGTGTGAAATTGTTTGCAGAAACGTATAGAATGTTGCAGAAGGCATTTGGTGAGCATTCCTTTATCGGAAAGAAATGTTTAGAAATGGTATAAACAGTTCAAAGAAGGCAGAGAACGAGTTGAAGACGAATAGCCGTCTGGTCGACCATCACCTCAACCGACGAAGTTGACGTCCAAAAAAATTAAAGATTTGGTGCTTACAAACAGTCGATTTATAATTAGAGACCTTGCTGCTGATGTTGGAATTTCAAAAGGATAGGTCAATTCCAATTTGGGCCTCAAACGTGTCCAATCTCGATTGGTACCGAAAACACCGAATGCGCCAGCTTACACTACTTTGAATCTTTGTGACTTTTTCACCAAAAATGAAACCCATATCGTTCCACAGCCATCGTATTCCTATCGTGCGACTTCTGGCTACTCCCTAAACTCAAAAGACCACTCCGGGGACACCGTTTTGAGTCGATTGAGGAGATTCCACGTGAATCGCCGCCGCTTTGAAGGACATCCCTGCGATGACTTTTTAGTATACATTGGAAAATAAGTTGGCATAAGTGCACTGTGGTCGGAAGGGATTACTTTGAAGGCGATGAAATAAATTTGGAAGAATAAATAAAGAGTTTTTAAAAAAAAAAAGAATTGGTCTTACTTTTAAGGCACAGTAGTATATGAATGTTCTTTTTGTATACCAGAAGAATGGTCAAATTAAACAAAGGGCAGATAAACAAAATAATTAAAAAATGTTTTTGCGTTAACAGAAAATGCTCCTACAAAATTTGCCTCAAATTAATATAGTGTTAAACTACAGAATGTAACATTTTTCTTAAAACCCCAGATGCGAACCAATGTCATGCCTCAAAGATGTACTTTTTTTTTTTATTTGTAAGATTTTTACTAAAAATATTTATTTACTCAAAACGTAGTTTTGAAATGTCATAACTTGACGTAATTTGTAATATTTCTGACAAAAAAAATGAAAGAATTTCTTTGATGTGAACCATAAAAGCCTTTTAAAAACACAGACATAATAAATCTCTGTAGAGACGCAGAATTGTAAATGTTTTCTGTTGTAGATAAAAATTATAGTGTATAGTACTATATTGATTAATGAAGATGACAAACAATTTTATACGAAAATATTTCCAAAACACGATTAAAAAAATCATATGATAAATAGAATTCAAAAATCCATTTATTCTAAGACATGGACTAAAAACCAGCATTTTAAACGTAAATGCACAGCTTTGCAAAAATAGGAGAAATGAAAATAGGGATAGCCACAGTTCACTTCCCCAGAAATCATTCAAAACATTTGAATGATTATAATTATCCTATATACATTTATTTGAATACTTCAATCCATCACTTCCATTTTGTTTCCTTAAGGCTTATAATAAAAGTCGTACAAGAAGAAAATAAATCTGAAATATTTAAGCGTAACACTATTGAATTTCTTTGAAAAAGTATTTTAAGTCATCACAAAATAAAAACTTAGTTTTAATAATGATGTATAGCACTATATAAATTAATCAAGAATGCAAACAGTTTTATACGAAAATATGTTCAAAATACAATTAAAAAAAATCATATGATGATAAATAGAATTAAAAAAATTTATTTATCATAAGACATGGACAAAAAGCCAACACTGTAAACAAAAATAAGAATAGCATGGTTTACTTCACAAGAAATCATTCAGAACTTTCGGATGATTATAATTATTCTATAAACATTTATTTCAATACTTCAAACCATCATTTCCATTTTGCTTCTGTAAGTTTTATAATGAAAGAAGTACAAGAAGAAGAAAAAAATCTGAATCATTTAAGCGTAATGCTGTTAAAGTTCTTTGAAAAAAAATTTTTAACTCAGCAAAAGATAAAAACTTATTTTTAATAATAATGATGAATATTTTCTAATCCTATAATCTTTCTACGTGTGATCATTAAACGAGAGTTTCTCCATTATGCCGTAAGTATATTTTTTTTACAATTAAAAATATATAATATTCTAACCTTCATAAACAACTATTACTGATAAAGTTTGTTGAGATTTATTCTTAGTAAAATAATTTGAAACAATCAGTATGAGTGAATATGAGTTATGCATTTATTATACACTAATGCACATTCATTCTCCTAATGAAATATGTAAAGAAAATCAATAAACCCATGCATAATTATGACAATATATTCCCAATCATAATTAAGTGCAATCCTAATTCACTACATAGTGACAATATATATTCCCAATCCTAATTCACTACATAGTGAATATATCCCAATCCTAATTCACTAAAGTGACAATAATATTCCAATAAACCATGACAATATATATTCCCAATCTAATTTACATAGTGACAATATATATTCCCAATCCTAATTCACTACATAGTGACAATATATATTCCCAATCCTAATTCACTACATAGTGACAATATATATTCCCAATCCTAATTCACTACATAGTGACAATATATATTCCCAATCCTAATTCACTACATATTGACAATATATATTCCCAATCCTAATTCACTACATATTGACAATATATATTTCCAATCCTAATTCACAATATATATTTCCAATCCTAATTCACTACATATTAACAATATATATTTCCAATCCTAATTCACAACAATATATATTTAACAATCACAGCAATATATATTCCAATCCTAATTCACAACAATATATATTCCCAATTCACAACAATATATATTCCCAATCCTAATTCACAACGATATATATTCCCAATCCTAATTCACAACGATATATATTCCCAATCCTAATTCACAACGATATATATTCCCAATCCTAATTCACAAGATATATATTCCCAATCTAATTATATATATTCCCAATCCTAATTCACAACGATATATATTCCCAATCCTAATTCACAACGATATATATTCCCAATCCTAATTCACTATATATTCACAATCCTAATTTACTATATATTCACAATCCTAATTTACTATATATTCACAACCATAATTCACTATATAATCACAAAATGATTCCCCATATATATTATCAATAATCATAATTCACCATATATATTATCAATATATATTCACTATATATCCACAATATATACTATGCATTAATTTAATGTTGCTATAGCAATGGATTCTTTAACTTATATGGAATCTATTGAGTAAAAGCACCAGCCCTCAATAATAACTTTAATAGATCCACATTAAGGCTGGCATTCAAGTTCGGCTTCATTGATTCCGAGTAAGTATATAACTGAAAACAGTTTGAACAATGTTTTCTTTCTTTCCAACAGTACTTAGAAAATGCCATTGACGTAAATTCCCAAAAATGGGTTCTTTTCGGTGATTTTTACTTTGATGGTATTGGTCCCAGGACAATATCAAAGACTCTTTAAAAGGAACGGATTTTATTTAAGAGAAAGGCAAAAGATCTTTAGATCAGTATAATTATGTTTGATTTCAAGAAAATCCAAAGAATTTATTGTTATTTTTAGAAAGTCTAAAATATATATTTACAATCTACAGTTTTTCTACCTTACGTTTTTACTTCATGAAAGAATCCATTCTTTTTGCTAAAATGGGTTAAAATATTAAACTGAATTCTAAGAAAAGTAAAAAATTGACTAAAAGACTATTTCTCAGAAAATAAAAAAAATTTACTTACACAAATAACAAGAAGTGCCGCCTGTCAGGCGAATCTTCTAGAAACTCGTACTGAAACCGTCACCTATTTAAAAGAAATTAAATTATGAGATGCATATTAAATACATAAAGGGCAAATAACAAGGTAAAAAAATATAAGATAAAATAGCTTACTTTTTGATAATAACACATATAAAAAAACTTTAGCTTTTTTAAAGAATATTGGCTTAACTGATTGCAAATATTGATTTTCCTACACATACTCAAGCCAACTGTAAGTCATTAATTTCTACATTATTGAAATTATAGATAATTAAATTATGTATATGAAAACGTTCATTCACTTAATACAACACAACTGTAAATCTTAAAATATTCAATAATGTTGCGTTCCAATTAATAACTGAAGTATTTAAAATATTTTCATCCCTCTAAAAAAAAATCATGAGTCTGAGACGAAAATGTACGTTAACATAAGTCATTTTTTCCCACATCATTATATTAAATGCTGCTGATTTGCTGCATTCAATATAAACGTTTTGCTGATTTAAAGACATAACTTTCTTAAAAGAATGCCTTTCCTAAAACAACCAACCTTCTTTAAACAATTGCCATATAAAATAAAGATTTAAAGAAGTTTTCCTTAAAAAAACCGCGTGAGAGTGGTAGTTGGCCATTTAAGGGCCACCTGACTTGGAC
The DNA here is from genome assembly GCA_021605075.1 of Caerostris darwini. NCBI lineage: Eukaryota > Metazoa > Arthropoda > Arachnida > Araneae > Araneidae > Caerostris > Caerostris darwini. Next base: position 20,870 of record BPLQ01009351.1, read on the forward strand.
ACATAACGACTGTATATGCCATTACACTTACATAACAACTGTATATGCCATTACACTTACATAACAACTGTATATGCCATTACACTTACATAACAACTGTATATGCCATTACACTTACATAACAACTGTTGCCATTACACTTACATAACAACTGTTGCCATTACACTTACATAACAACTGTTGCCATTACACTTATATAACGAGTGTATATGCCATTACATTTGAACATAACGAGTGTATATGCCATTACATTTGAACATAACGAGTGTATATGCCATTACATTTGAACATAACGAGTGTATATGCCATTACATTTGTGTATATGCCATTACATTTGAACATAACGAGTGTATATGTCATTACATTTGAACATAACGAGTGTATATGTCATTACATTTGAATACGTAACGACTGAAATATTAGTATTGGAAATTTTACCTTTCATATGTACAAATAATTCGGACAAAGTGCTTTTCAAATTAATTATATTATCACATCAAAGTTTACTCAAACGGTTAGATAAAAATATTTAACATAATTAATAATATATCAATGATAGGAGCATATCTTTAAAAGCAAAAAAATATCCAAGTACACATAGCTGATACTAGTTGAAAGTCGCTTCAAGTGTAAATGCATGTTGCATATGCAAGTGTCGACAGATACTTGTGCATCAAAAGTCGTTTTTCTTTCCTACTGCTCTGTATGCATGTTATGTAGATTTTTTTTTCACTCCTTTTAAAAATAAGAAAACTTATACATTCTCAATTCACAGAGGCAAACACAAAGGTAAGACTCACCGGAAGGTCTCGAAACTTGCCACTAGCTCAGAGAAAAATAAAACTAAACACACAACCAACATGGCAGAATACATTACCCACAACATAGTCCACTTGATTTCACTTTTTCTACTAGTGATGTTTGCCAACCTATTCATTCCTGAATCCAAAAAGTCGTTTTTTTTCTTTCTCCGTCCCCACTTAGTTTTTTTTTTTTTCTTTTTTTTCATTGTATACCCTGAATGATTCCTTGAACAGAATTTTCACCGTTACGCTACTTTGTTCCGATCAATTTCCGACCGTGTTAGCATCATTCCGGATGAACACATAGATTTGGATGTCGTATAGAGGGAGAGAAGAAAAAAAAAAGAAAAAAGAAAAACGCGAATAGAAATCTAAATTTTATCTGTGGAAGGACATTCCAGAATGGATTTCATTCGTGTTTTGTTTAGATGTTGACCTACTTGACAAGGGTGCATTTTTCTTGTGGGACCGTTTTCTAAGCCTTCATTTCAATTCCAGTAAATCGAATTCTATCTATTTCTTTAAATCTTACTTTGATATTTTTATATGAACGAAACAAAAACATAATGCATTTTCTGCAGCCCAATACTCGCCTTTACAATAAAAAGAAAACAAGTAATATAAAAAAATTCCTACTTAGGTCAACAAAGAAAAATTTTATTTTAGATAATTGTAATTAGTTAATAAAAAGTATCTAAAATAAAATTTTCTTTGTTGACCTAAGTAGGAATTTTTTTATATTACTTGTTTGTTTTCTTCTTATTTTAAAGACGAATATTGGGCTGCAGAAAATGCATTATGTTTTTGTTTCGTTCATATAAAAATATCAAAGTAAGATATAATACATTCGAATACATACAATATAATACATTTTTTTAAACTTGCAGTGGAGGACACTTGATGTTAATACAGTTTTTCAAATATTCATTCATTAATTAATTTTAGTTTTATATAGGAGAAAAAAAATTATTATTTATATTAACTGTAATTAGTTAATAAAAAGTAATATAAATGATAATTTTTTCTCCTATATAAAACTAAAATTAAATAATGAATTAATATTTGAAAAAACTGTATTAACATCAAGTGTCATCCACTAAGTTCAAAAAAATATATTTGAACTTGTAGTGGATGAATAAAGAGTATCTTATTACCGATTGAAAATTTGAACAAGATATATATAGGGACAGTGTGAACTATTAGTAGGAATTGAAAAAAAAAATGGTTGCATTCAAATAAACCAAATGTATCTTTACCTTTTTTTAAATATTTCTATGCATACAACATAAAACGATAACAGTAAAGAATTAACAATTGAAAATGAAACATGAATCAAAAGAGAATAAACAAAGATATCCTTCTTCCAAATATTTATAAGGAGGTAGAAATATGTATCAGAATTCCTTCTGTATATAATTATGAAATTTCTTGATTAAAGTCAAGACTCTTAGAATTGATTAGTTGTTCCTATAAACAAACCGTCTTTTAATGTATTAGAAAAATAAAACACTCTACATTAAAGTTCTGGACTTTCATTCGGGCTCAAGTAATTTAGACGAATTCCAATTCGAAATATCCATAATTAATTAGCAGGTTTCCTAGAAACATAACATGAGAAATATCTAAGAATTCTGGCAAAGTTCAACATTTCTTAATTTTAAAAAGATATTTGCAGAGGCTGAATAAAAGCAAACTGGATCGGCACGATTTTATAAATCTAATTTCTTAATTATGATTCTAATAATATGAGCTGCAATATATACAAATTACTCTTTCGTCATTAATCTATGAAATATTTTGAAAAGGAACAATTGTTTCAATTTTTTATGAAATATCCATTAATGTCATAAATTTTATGTTCATAATTTGCCATTTAGTATTTGCCATTTGCCATTTAGTATTCGTATTACCATCGGTATTTGTCATTTAGTATTTGTATTATCGTCGGTATATATCCTTTAGTATTTGTATTATCGTCAGTATATGTCATTTAGTATTTGTGTTATCATCGGTATACGTCATTTAGTATTTGTATTATCATCGGTATACGGCATTTAGTATTTGTATTATCATCGGTATACGTCATTTAGTATTTGTATTATCATCGGTATACGGCATTTAGTATTTGTATTATCATCGGTATACGGCATTTAGTATTTGTATTATCATCGGTATACGGCATTTAGTATTTGTATTATCATCGGTATACGGCATTTAGTATTTGTATTATCATCGGTATATTTAGTATTTGTATTATCATCGGTATACGGCATTTAGTATTTGTATTATCATCGGTATATGTCATTCAGTATTTGTATTATCATCGGTATATGTCATTCAGTATTTGTATTATCATCGGTATATGTCATTCAGTATTTGTATTCGGTATATGTCATTCAGTATTTGTATTATCATCGGTATATGTCATTCAGTATTTGTATTATCATCGGTATATATCATTTAGTAACGTTTGATCTTCAAAAACTATTTTTTTGTCCGTGCGAAGACATTAAGAGTTGGCATTAATGAAACTTCTGAGCTTGTTGACCGCATTACATTAGAACCACAACTTCGGTGGCCAACGTTCGTTTCTTGTATGACGACAATTTAGAATATATACTTCCAAGAGCGGCATTTGGATTCAGTCCCTCCCCTAGAATCTAATAGAATTTTCCACCCTAATGATGCATCATCCTATGCGTAAACACTTTCGGTCTGGTTGACATCGAACAACTTGAATCTCTTTAGGGACGACTATTTTAAAGTGACAAAAAAAAAAAATAGACTTAATTTTATTTTATTACGATTTATTTATTTTATATTGATAGGAGTTAAATAAAATGGGGAAGATAATAAATATGCACACAAAAAAATTATAACGTCCACATTTGTGGTCTCTGAGCGTTAATAGTAATTTATAGTATAAGTGAAATTGTTTCATACATTCTAGGACATAAATTATTCTTCATTAATCAAGGCATTAATTATTAAACCTAAATATATTTACCATATCTGATATCATTTTTATCAAATATTAACGATTTCGTCAAATAATCCACAAAACTGACAGTCGAAATACTACTTTACAATATTTTTCATATTCCTACAGTACACCTTAAAGACTATTATCAGTGCAGCCACACCATAAGATTTGAATTTTTCTTGTTGAGAGATTCTTTAGGGAATAATTTATTATCACATTTTTATTCTTTTTATTAATGATAGTAATTATAATTATAAAAAAATAAAATGTCCACATATGTGGCCAAGGGCGTCAAAAGGTTAATTAAGAGTTTCAATGCGCTAACCACAAAACTATTATAAATCTGCTTTTTAAAAAAAAACTAATTATAATAAAAGATTAAACTTTTAATTAATCTATAGAAATTGGAATTGAAACGTTTTCAACCTATAGTTGAAATTCTTCGAAAGTTCAAATATTTATATCAGCTTTAATAGCAAGGAGAATCAAAAAGTATTAATACATTACTTCCATATCTAAAAAGTTTAAATACATACTACTACCGTGTCCAAAAAGTAAGACCAATTATTTTATTTTTCAAAAACTCTTTATTTATTCTTCCAAGCATATTTCAACACCTTCAAGGTATTCACTTCCGGACACAATGCACTTACGCCAACTTTTTTTCCAATCCTCAATGCATGTTAAAAAGTCATCGACAGTAATGGCTTTCAAAACGCGCGGCGATTCACGTTGAATCTCTTAAATCGACTCAAAACGATGTCCCCGGAGTGGTCTTTTGAGTTTAGGGAATAGCCAGAAGTCGCACGGTGTGAATACGTTGGTTGTGGAACTATATGGGTTTCGTTTTTGGTGAATTCAGTGTTTTCGGTACCAATCGAGATTTGACGTGCTTGAGACCCAAAATGGAATTGACTGATCCGTTCGAAATTCCAACATCATCAGCAAGGTCTCTAATTGTAAATCGACGGTTTGCATTCACGAAATCTTTAATTTTTTGGACGTGAGTTTCGTCGGTTGAGTTGATAGTCTACCAGAGGGCTCTTCGTCTTCAACGCTTTCTCTGCCTACTGTAAACTGTTTATACCACTAGTAAACATTTCTTTCCGATATAGTAATGCTCACCGAATGTCTTCTGCAATATTCTATACATTTCAGCAAACAAAATTAAATGCAAGTTCTTTGCTCAATTAATTCAGACAATTCAAAAATCGTCGAAATCAGTTTTAGCGTCTCACGAAACCAAGCATAACTCAAACACAAATGAATATTTTGACGTCAAATTTCACACAAATGCCAAGTACAGTGCCAGCAACCTAAAAAAAAAAATTGAAATTCCCTAAGCCCCGGGAATTTTAAATTCACAATTGGTCTTACTTTCTGGACACAGTAGTATCAATTCGAAGTTGCACCACGATAAATCTGTTAGCAAGAATATTAAAAACATAAACATCAAGCTCAATTAAAAAAATCAGAACTTAAATAAGATCTTAATACATTTCTTGTGTAAAAAGATTTAATTTATTTTTATAGCATGGGTATACACAGTGGATATGTCTTATGTAGTGATTTTAATTAAATACATGATTCACTGCCGCCATATCTTTTTTTAAACGACCCATTATAGAATCTTCTTCCGCGTCTCATTCAAGAGAAATATTTCAGGTATGGCTTAATGATTTCACTAATGTTTTCACCCATTTCTTTTCTTTTTATCCATCAGTTCTTTACTTCCTACAATGAATGCGGATTTTATTATTACGGATCATAATAAATCAAAAACCGCAATTTTATGTGTTTTATTTAGGTTTTTTTTCTTCTTCTTTTTTCCCCCTCCTTGCTTTCTTGGAAAATATTCGAAGAACATTCTGAAAAACTGAAAATCATCGATCTTACCTTCAAGAAGCCATTCAGTAAGTAACTTAACGTTCACTTTTCCTTACGTTTGTTTTTCGTTAAGTTCGTTTTCGATAACGTTTTTCTTTCTTTTTTATGTTTCGGAAAATGATTTCCACAGTTTTCTTCGTATAAATTTATCGGGAGTCTGATGTAAGTCATTACGATATATCATATAGGATCTTCACTGAGTTCTAATAGATAAAATACTAGAGTCTTTCTGGTATAGCTGTTTTTTCCATTAGCTAGCTTTCTCTTAGCTTTCGATTAAAGATTACGCTGTAATGGAATTTTCTAAAAATGCTTATTTTCTTAAGCTCCCTCATTGGCTGTTGATTCGGAAAATCCGTACAGTTGTATTACTTTAGAATTGTATTCTTTCAAAAAGTTGCCTTGGACAGTTGTTAGTTAACGAACTGGCAAAAGTTAATAAATTATTCTGATAATAGTAAAGTTTTGTTAGTTTAAAAACTCATAGATTTTCTCAGTAGCAATATAGATATTGAATTATAAAACATTTCACAGGGTTTTATTAGTTTCTTTACTTAAAAAGTGGTTAAAACATGAAGGTTTAAAAAATGTACATGGACATAATGGCTAAAAGGCATCTTCAATAATCAAGTTAAAATAAAAAACTATTTTACTTTCCAGTTGTATAACTTTAGAATTGTATTCTTTCAAAAGTTGCCTTGGACAGTTATTAGTTAACCAATAGCAAAAGTTACTAAATTATTCTGATAATAGTAAAGTTCTGTTAGTTTAAAAACTCATAGATTTTCTCAGTAGCAATATAGATATTGAATTATAAAACATTTCACGGGGTTTTATTAGTTTCTTTACCTAAAAAGTGGTTAAAACATGAAGGTTTAAAAAATATACATGGACATAATGGCTAAAAGGCATCTTCAATAATCAAGTTAAAATAAAAAAATATGTTACTTTCCAGTTGTATAACTTTAGAATAGTATTCTTTCAAAAGTTGCCTTGGACAGTTATTAGTTAACCAATGGCAAAAGTTACTAAATTATTCTGATAATAGTAAAGTTCTGTTAGTTTAAAAATGCATAGATTTTCTCAGTAGCAATATAGATATTCAATTTTAAAACATTTCACGGGGTCTTATTAGCTTCTTTATCTAAAAAGTGGTTCAAACATAGAGGTTTAAAAAATGTACATGAACAAAATAGTTAAAAGTCATCTTCAATGATCAAGTTAAAAACGTAAAAACTACGTACAAAATATATAATAAAACCTGTTGTTGTTGTTTCTTATCCCACTTGGCTGGCCAAGCCCATATGGACTCATGATTGAAGGGGAAGGAAGCAGCTTCTGTTGTGATGGAGCACACGTAGGTAGAAGCCTGACTTTTGCTCCGTGACGCTCTTACAGTCATAGGAGACCGGGACCTACGGCTTAAAGTGGATTCCGAACCACTACAAACATCCATGGCACCGCCGGGATTCGAACCCGAAACCTGTGGCACCGAGCGCCAGAGCGCTAGACGCTCGGCCATTCAGGTCCCAAATTTGCCAACGGCACGCGGTGTTCCCAGGTGGTCACCCACCCAAGTACTGACCGCGCCCAATGATGCTTAACTTCGGTGATCTAACGAGAACCGGTATATTATAATAAAACCTTCCCTGACTATAATAAATGAACGTGAACTAAAATATATTTATAAGAAATTTCAGAAAACATTTTCAATTCGTTAGAATTCTAGGTGATAGAAACTATTCTTCAAATAACTAAAAGATATCCAATAGCATCTTTAAAATGAGACGATACATTTTTCAAGAGCTTTTTTTTATACAAACTGTACAATTAAAAACTTGTTTTCACGATTATTATATTACTGTTAGCGTCTTTTAGTTTAATTTATATTTAAATTATATATATATATTTCACAAAAATGTTTTATAAGTAAAAATTAATTAAGATTTAATCATGAATAAAGATATGCATGAAGGTTTTATATTTATAAAATGAATCGACAAATCTTTAAGACTGTTTTAGAAGATTGTGTTTGTAAAATTATATAAACGAATAAGTAAATAAATACCCATTTGGATAATTATAAGAACCCTAAAATAACACGCTTAAAAAACAGAAAAAAAATATATAATTATTGCTTCCTTATAAAATAATTCATTTTAATTTAACAGAAAAACGTTTTATTTGTTTACTTGTATGTAAAAAAATTAAAAACATGCCATACAACCCCCGCAAATTTAATTTTTCATTTCTTAATTTCAAAATTGAAAGAGATTTTTTTTAAATAAACGATAATAATAAAAAAAATTTAAAAAATGCAACAAATGGCAAATAAATGAAAACAACAAATGAAAAAAGGCAACAAACAAAACAAATGATTTTTCATTTTGTAATTTTAAAATTGAATGAAATTTTTTTAAATAAATGATATTTATTAATGAATGAAAAATTAAAAATTATTTATAAAATTCTATTATTCAGAAATCTCTTGTACTAAATAAATATAATTGCTTTTAATTGCAGTAATATAAAGAACGAAAATATTTCAATTATTATTTTTCAATATCTGAATAAATATATCAATGTATATTGTCAGTATATTTAGCACAATGTATTGAGTTACTATTTAAGCAGTTTATAACAATGCCTCTTGTATTTTCTATTATATTCGCATTAGTAATAAATCAAGTTTCAAAAATATATATTATTTAAATTATTGTTTTTTTCGATTTTAATTCATAAATGCTAGGAACAAAAGCTAAAACCTTTGAAATTTTCAATGGCATAAAACACTTTTAACCAAATATATAATTTTACACGAATAAACAATGTCGCTTAAAATAATAATCATTTAACTTGAATCTAAATTTTTTCATTTTAATTTAACATAAACGCGTTTACTTGATTTCGGAAAAAGAAGAACTTCATATAACTGACGCAAAACCCTTTTAAATTGCTGAATTTGTAGAAATATACAATTTATCCTTTTCTCTTCGGTACATACTGTTAACTAGCATTTTAATTAATTCTCTACTATTTACAAAAATAAGAAGACTGAAATTTAAAACGTTAAAATTATTAAAAACTGATTTGGGTACTGTCGATTTTCGTCAGCTATTTTATACAAGAACAATGGTGGGAAATTAAATCCCAGTTTGGAGGAATTAAATTTAATCAGAGCATGTCTAGGTAGCACATTTATTTGATTAATGTTCAAGGTCACAGGTTAAAGTATCCGGTAGAAGGGCTATTTCAAATGTAAAATAGTGGTAAATTATAAGTGCTGTAGTCTCCACAATTTTAAATTAAAGGCATGAAAAAGGGCATGCATTGTGTCGTATGCCATTTTGTGAGATGGAATTCAATGCCTTAGTTTGGGAAATGTAATTTAGTCGGAGCATTTGTCCAGGTAGCACATTTAATTGATTAATGTTCAAGGTCACAGGTTAAAGTATGCTGTAGAAGAGCTATTTCAAATGTAAAATAGTGGTAAAGTATAACCGATTTTAAATGAAAGCATGAAAAAGGGCATGCATTGTGTCGTATATTATTTTGTGAGATGGAATTCAATGCCTGTTCACTTGGTCAGTCAAATCAGCAACGGTCAGTGCTGGTGAATGACGCTGAATTTGTCGTTCAATTTTAGTTCACAATGGCCAAGGAAACATGTCGACACACTGTAGAGCATATCGGGTGACATAGCGGTATGGAAACGAGCCTTATCTTCTTGGGAATAAATCTTCTGGAATAGTGATAAAAAATGGCAGCATAATCGGTTCAATTACCAATCTGACATATAAATGCGTTATCAAGGTGCGTGGGATAACGACGAGAGTTATCCTGCTGTCATAAGATATTTCTTCCCAAGCCATATTTTCTGGTGTAGATCCAGTGTGCCTAAGACGCAGAAAGATTGGCTCCAATCGCTCACCTGGTTTCCTTTTAACCTACATGAGGCCATCAGTGGCGCCTAGACACAAACGCCTCTCATCCGAGAACACAACATATCTCCATTCCATTCTCCAATGAGCTCTAGCTCGACACTGAAATAGCAGATGACGGAGATTTAGTGTTAGGAGCATGAATGCTACAGGATATCTAACTCGGAGCTGTCCCTCAATTAAACGATTTGTTATCGTTCTCTGTGTTACTCTGATGCCAAAAGCAGATCGAATTTCTGCTACAGATGCACTATAATACGCTACAGACATGCAACGAATACAGCGGTTGTCTATCTCAGTGGTTAATCGTGAAAGGCCGGATCCCGGTTTTCTTGAGAATGTACCTTCTCATGACTACTGCTGCCAACAAATCGTGCATATGGATGCATTCTTGCCAATTATATCTGCAATATGGCGAAAAATAAATCCGTTTTCTCGTAGCCATATTACACGACCACATTCAAATTAAGTAAGCTGCTGACGCTGCCTTCTGCCTCAAAGGCATTCTTGATTCAAATCTATATTATGTCTTCCAGATTATGTCCAATCTGGAAGATAAATAACATTCACGAATTTTACGCGTATTTAAAGCACGTGATTTTATTGGGGCTACTAGCGCCACTCTTATTCGTCTAGTGCCAAATTTGAATAGGCGCCATATTACAGAAGTCCAAATACGCGTCACAAATTTCGTTTATATACCAAAACTCATTTTTGGTGTTGAATTTTATTTTCCGCATCGTAGTATCATAGGCAGATATGACTTTTCAATAACCTACATAATCAATCCATGCGATTGTTTTTTTCGTCATATTTTTATTGTGTTGCTAAACAGTTGATTGAACGGTAAATCATAATTAACAATTCAACATTTTAGAATGATTTAGATTAAAACAGTATTGATTTTTTTTTTCTTATTTAAACTACAATAGATTGTTATATAATATTTTTAAATAGATTTTAAGTAGATTATTTATACATAATCTTTAATTATTTTGATAATTCTTAGCCCGAATAATGGTAAAGTGGTAGCGCCAGCGTGTAGGAAATTTCAGTTTATGGGTTTGTCTCAAATGGCGTAAAGTGCGTCGCATCGATATGCGGGTTGTGTGGTGAGAGTTTTCCGAGTTTTTACCCATATGACACGCAAATGAGAGGCAGTTACCCGTAAAAGTTTTCTCAAAAGTTAATGTCCTCCTTTTATCACCCATACATAAATAGAACATGAGACCCACCGTTGCGCAACGAAAATGAAAAATTAAAGTTAGAATAAAAAGACACAAAAAAAAAAAAAAAAAAAAATAATTATGCATAATAAAAAATGCTCTAAAAACAGAAATATACTTTATAACTTCTATAAATATATAATTTTTAAAAATGGATTAATATTTCTTTCTTTGCGCTATAATATCACACTACTTTATTAAAAAAAAAATCATTTCAAAGCTTTAACTTAAAAGCTTACATTTAATTATAATCCGAATAAAATGTACTTTTAATGAACACTTTATTTCTAAAATTCACCAAGGTCAATGTTAAAAAAAGAAAAAGGGAAATTTAATTCACACAGATGATGAATTTAATACACTTTTATTCTTTCTTTTATTTACTAGTGCGAGCGAAACTTTTGTTTAAATCACTAAAGAGAATGCATTTGACACTTTCTAGCGAAAAAAATTTAATTAACCTTCGAAGTAAAATTTACAGTAAATCTCTACGTAATGCGCCTACTTTTATGGATAAACGAGTTTTTCCTTTTTAACCAGTGATCACAAACATGTAAAGAAACTGCTTCGTTTTAGTAAAGCATTAAAATTAAATTCCTACTCTCTCAAGCAAAGAACAATTCATGATTAAATAATAAAGTTATGAAAAAAAATAATTAAAAGAAGATCCTAAATGCACTTTAAGAAGGATCGGAAAATACATATTTTTAAACAACGAAAGAAATAAAGGCATTTAAAATGCATTTCTTTTTAATGAAAATGTTTTAAGTCACATAATTTTGAGTTTGAATAAAAATTATTTTTAAAGAAAAATAACTATTTCTTGCACATAAAAAGCAACTTATCAGAAAGATAATTATCAATATATATCAAAGTGGATTCTTTAGCTACTTTTTTTTTTTTTACACTAGACATTTATACATTTTTTTACCTTTCATTAGATATTTACACATTTTTAACCCTATATTAGATAGTTATACATTTTTTTACCTTTCATTAGATATTTACACATTTTTAACCCTATATTAGATAGTTATACATTTTTTTACCTTTCATTAGATATTTACACATTTTTAACCTTATATTAGATAGTTATGCATTTTTTTACTTTTCATTAGATATTTACACATTTTTAACCTTATATTAGATAGTTATGCATTTTTTTACTTTTCATTAGATATTTACACATTTTTAACCTTATATTAGATAGTTATGCATTTTTTTACTTTTCATTAGATATTTACACATTTTTAACCTTATATTAGATAGTTATACATTTTTTTACTTTTCATTTGATATTTACACATTTTTAACCTTATATTAGATATTTATAAATTTGTTACCTTTCATTAGATATTTACACATTTTTAACCTTATATTAGATAGTTATGCATTTTTTTTTACTTTTAGATATTTACACATTTTTTAACCTTATATTAGATATTTATAAATTTGTTACCTTATATTACATATTTATAAATTTTTTATCTTATATTACATATTTATAAATTTTTTAACCTTATATTAGATATTTATACATTTTTTAACCTTATATTAGATATTTATACATTTTTTACCGTATATTAGATGTTTATACATTTTTTACCGTATATTAGATGTTTATGCATTTTATAATATAGAATTTATGAGGAACGATCTATGATTAGAAAAAGGATTTCTAGATAGTAGATAGTTTTAATTTTTATATATTACTTTACATGGATGGATCTCGTATTCCACTTTTATATATTCCAGTGGGCAATGGAAATCGGATATTGATTTCGAAAGCTTTTTAAGGGTATTTGTCCTCACATTACGTGTCATATGGGAGAAAACCAAGAAACTCCCATTTGGAAACCTGCTTGAAGATGCGAAACTCTTACATATTCTGCCATGATAGTCGATGAGTCTCTTGTTTCTAAATCCCTATTTTCATAATTTTGTTCATAATAATCACATCCTCACATTATTTTGTTCTTGAATGAAAATTACTTTCAAAAAGAAAACTAAAATTAACAACAATTTCTTACACATAAAAAAGCAACTTATCAGAAAGATAATTAACAATATATACTAAAGTGGAATTTTTTTTTTTTTTTTACGTTAGATATTTATGCATTTTTTACCTTATATTTTATAATACAAAATTTATCACGAACAATCTATCACCATCATCATTAAAGCAATATTCCTATAATATGCCAAGGCCGCTATACTGGCAGATTTCGAGACAGGAGATTTTTTTTACAGGGTAGGGTTGTCAGCCTACGCCCACCACTCTACAGTCATATTAGACAGAGACCTACGGCTTAAGGTAGATTCCGAGCCACTACAGACGCCCATGGCACCGCCGGGACTCGAACACGAAACCAGTGGAACCGAGCGCGAGAACGTTAGTCACTCAGCCATTTGGCCCTAGGAACAATCTATGATTAAAGGAATGGTTTCTAGATAATTTAATTTTTATATGTTGCAATACATAGGTGACTTTATATTCCAATTATATATACCCCAGCTGACAATGAAAGGAGGGCATTGCCGCATTACGTTTCGTATGGGAGAAAACCAAGAAAACTCCTATTTGGAAATCTGATTGAATATGCGAAATTCTTACACATTCTGCCATGATCGTCGGCGAGTCATTTGTTTTTAAAGGTAATGATACTAAATCACGCAGCAAAACTGGTCATTAACATCTTTGTGTCTGGGCGGCCTGATAGCCTTTGTACCACAGGCTTCAAGTTCGAATCCTGGCGGTGATATGGACGTTTGTTAGTGGTTCAGAATCCACGTTAAACTGTAGGTCCCGGTCTAATTTGTCTAAAGAGTGTACAAAATAACCATAGAGCGACAAACCAAACCAATTTTTGTGTGTGGACTTCCAGCCCCACCCACGCCAAAAAAAAAATAAAAAAAAAAATAAAACGTTTTTGAACTCTATTTTGATCATCCAATAACAAAAGCAATTAAAATGCACATCAAACTACATGCAGTTCAATTGCATAACAAATTGAAGCGACATACCCGCTAGTATCCTGTATCATCGATCATATTAAATTGATCTGTGCTACTGATGTGTACATCAAGAAAGCCCCTCCTTAGGATGAGATGCTCTCTCATAGTCAATGCTGGGAATTTATATGTCATTCGCAAAATCCATAGCCATCGTTGTCAAATAGGTAAGAGCACAACATAAAATAGAAAAACTATTATAATTTAAAAGGATTCTCATCAATCTTCATAGCAAAGTTGAAAAAAGAAATAGTGGCATGCGTTAATTTCCTGTGAAGTACTTCCGTGTGCTATTTTTCTAAAGCGCATAAATAGGGGAAAAAAATTTTTATTTTAAATGCTTGATTATTTTGAATTTTTAAGCACTTTGAAGTTATAAAATCAATGTAAAATTTGGTTTGGTTTGTCTCTCTACAGTCATTTTTGTGCACACTTTGGGCTAATTAGACCGGGATCTACAATTTAACGAAGATTAGATCGGTAGATTCCGAACCAGGGCTCTCTGGCCTTTGGTAACACAGGCTTCAGGATCGAATTCCGGCGGTGGCATGGATGTTTGTGAGTGGTTCGGAATCCACGTTAAACTGTAGGTCCCGGTCTAATTCACCCGAAGCTTGCACAAAAACGACCGTAGAGCGACAAACCAAACCAAATTTTACATTTATTTTAGAAATATATATATATATATAATTTTAAAAAGGAAAAGTCTTCACAAAGATACTTGTGTTAAATAAAATATTCAAGATTAATTATGAATGTAATACTAAAATTTAAATGCATATAAATTTAATAATGATCGCGGAAGACATAACGATACATATTAATGATAATTCCATATGATTTTAATTTTTAAAATTAATCAAAAGTTATTTGCACCTTCTATTCCTAAGTATTTTAAAATCAGATATAACTTTTACAGAAGGAAACACAAAATTAATGGTATCAATAGTCCTTTTATAAATAATTATATATTTCCACTCGATTTTAACAATAATTGGCCCTCAGATTTGTTTGTTTCGCCAGTTCAGTTCAGTATAAATGTAATACTAAAATTTATAAAAATATATAAAATAGATAATGGTCATGGAAGACTTAACGATACATACTATTGATAATTCAATATGATTTTAATTTTTAAAATTAATCCAAAATTGTTAACACCTTCTATTCTTAAATATTAAAAATCAAATATAACTTTTACAGAAGGAAGTGCAAAATTAATGGTATCAATAGTCCTTTTATAAATAATTATATATTTTCCACTCGATTTTAACAGTAATTGGCCCTCAGATTTGTTTGTTCGGCAGTTTTTCTGCAATTATCGCTTCAAAATATTTCAAGAAGTTTCTAAAAATATCTAACTAGGAAACGCCCTTGTTCTCCAGAATGTTAATGATTGAACAAGCTTTCTTTCTTATTATGCGCTGGGCAGATGTGAAGAAAAAAAAAATGGTTCGAACGCACATCAGCGTTTGCTTTTACCCTGTGTGGCTATGGAAACTGTTGAGTTGGTACAATCGATTGTTCACTTAATTTTATAACGGAATAAAAAGTTATGTTTCTTTCCTGCCTCCCAAAAAAATCTACTAGAATGAAAGAAAATACAGCAAAATATAGAAATATTAACAACGGTATTTTTTTTTTAATTGAATAATGAAAGAAAAACGCCAATAATGTAATATGAAAGAAACTACAAGATTGATTATTGGATCACACTAAATTACTAAGATCTATAACTCAATTTTTCTGATTTATTATTAAAACACACAATTCAAAGTAAACAAAAAGTATCAGTAAAAGAAATATTGTTACTTTTTGGAAACAGAATCTGAATACATATAGATTTTATTTATTTCCTTTTAGTAGGTTTTTTTTTTTTTTTTCCAATATTAAAATCTTTACGTTACAACAAAATATATTGTATTCTTTGATTATTGAAGCTGCTATTATAAAATACATCATTCTCAAGCAATATCTAAATAAAAGTGCGTTTTCAGCTAATGTCAACTAATATAAATATAATAACTATAACTTTTACAAATTATTGATTATTGAAACTGCCATTATAAAATACATCATTGTTAAGCAATGTATAACATCTAGCTGATAAAAAAAAGTGCGTTTTCCAACTAATGTGAACTAATATAAATATAATAACTATAACTTTTACAAATTATTGATTATTGAAACTGCCATTATAAAATACATCATTGTTAAGCAATGTATAACATCTAGCTGATAAAAAAAGTGCGTTTTCCAACTAATGTGAACTAATATAAATATAATAACTATAACTTTTACAAATTATTGATTATTGAAACTGCCATTATAAAATACATCATTGTTAAGCAATGTATAACATCTAGCTGATAAAAAAAGTGCGTTTTCCAACTAATGTGAACTAATATAAATATAATAACTATAACTTTTACAAATTATTGATTATTGAAACTGCCATTATAAAATACATCATTGTTAAGCAATGTATAACATCTAGCTGATAAAAAAAGTGCGTTTTCCAACTAATGTGAACTAATATAAATATAATAACTATAATTTTTACAAATTATTGATTATTGAAACTGCCATTATAAAATACATCATTGTTAAGCAATGTATAACATCTAGCTGATAAAAAAAAGTGCGTTTTCCAACTAATGTGAACTAATATAAATATAATAACTATAACTTTTACAAATTATAGATTATTTAACTGTCATTATAAAATGCAGCATTATTAAGCAATATATAACATTTAGCTAATAAATAAAAATGCGTTTTCAGCTAATGTAAATAAATATAAATATAATAACTATAATTTTTATAAATTATACCTTGTTTATATATAAAACCATTCTACTTTTTAAATTGTTCTATCTTGAATTTAAAAGCAGGAGATTGAATTAGAATTCTTGCAAAACTGAGAATAAAAATTTCAACATTTAACACCTCTAACTATTTGAAATTCAAACAATTTCCTATCTTGTAAAACAATGTCTTGTTTACTTTACAATTATAAAAAAAAAAACATGAACACAAACTTCAAATCAAATGCAAACTTTCAGAAACAGACTTTTTCCTTTAAAATATATATCCATTGTAATTGTAAACACTTTTGGATTCGCTGACTTCTAACAGCATGTATTAAATAAAAATATCTTTCGACGTGGTTAATATCCCAATAAATATTTAAGCAACAGCCGGGGGTGCTGATATTAAAAATATTTATCATGCCTTTGTTTCCGTTAATTTACGTTTACTTAGAAAGAGACTTGCAAATCACCTACTCATAGATATTGGAATTTGAGACTATGCAGCAGCACGATATACAACAGAGCAAGCGTTCCTTCAGGGCTTAGGTAGTATCTTTTCTGTAGTCTGAATTTTCCTAAATCAAGATTTTACTTTTAAATTAAAAGGATTTAAATTAAAAAAAAGATTTACTTTCATGATTAAAAATGCAGAAAGTAATCTTTGATATTTGTATCGTTAAATCTGCATTTTTTTCTATGCATTTTGCTGCATTATTATGTTAACAAAGTACCAAAGTAATGTACATTCTGGATGGAAGTGTGTATCTGATTTATAATTCATTGTCTTTGCTTTAACTAAGAATAATTAAAGATAGAGGAGTAGATAGTCAAGTTAAGAAGATAGTCAATATAAGATAAGGCTTGGTTTTAGCTATCGGATCAAGTAGATAATTTAAAAAACGAATATCTCCATAATCCACACCACTAACCATGCCTCCATGATAAAGAATCTACATAGCATTTTTTTTTTTGACAGATATTTAGAAATAGCCCAGAACCAGGGTGTCCATCTTCTTAGCTTTCTTAGAACTTATTTAAAGGAAGGGGGACTAAGGATGCACATAAAATATATTATTTAACCCTAGTTGTTAAAAACAAAATAAATAAAATGCAATATAATATATACCCTATAAAAATAAAAATGTAACATAATAACTTTTTATTTCTTTTCGCGGGCAGTTTACGTAAATAATTAAATAGGATAAGAAATCACAGAAATAAGAGACGTCTTAGTTAGAAAACTCAACTTTAAAAAACTCAATAACTGAAAATAATTTACGATAACTTCTGGCCTAGATAATTAAAAAAAAAAATTCTTCATACAGATTTAAATAATATTTCATCGCATATATCTGTTACACCATGTGGCAATTTAATTGATTTATAAATTGTTTGAAGCAATAATAAATGAAATAAATTCGTTGGAAATATATACAATGATTAAACCTAAAAACTTTGTAGTTGAAAACTTAGGTTATTTTTGTTGCATTTATCGAACAATCACATATCACATCAGGATTCAATACGGAGTAATAAAACTACGAATGCTTGTTTAAAATAATACTTACTTCAAACGTGTACACTATCAGGAGGGAGAATGAATTAATGTCACTGTTCTATGAAAAAGCAGAGAAAAAATTTTTTTAAAAGTGAGCCTGTCATTCAATCTTTTTTTTTTTTTTTTTTTTCTCCTCTAAACATTTTTTTTTTTTTTTTTAAATCAAGGATGAAAAAAAAAAAAAAAAAAATTTAAAAAAAAAAAGGCGTCCAAAGTGGGATAGAGTAATCTTGGTGAAAGAAATTGTTTGAACAAATTTTTCTACTATAAATGCACGAATGTCTTAAGAAATAGAATTCAGTTTAAAACACTGGATTAATTGAATAATGGGTAGCATAAAAAAACACTCTCTTCCAAAAAGAATAACATTTATTTTTAGAATACTTCAATTACTTATTCCTTAATTTTAAAATAATGCATTGCCAACTTTAGAGAAATACAATAATGAAGAAAAAAAATATATATACAAGGCAATGTTTTTTTCCCCCCTTTTTTAGTGTCTGTGTGAGAGTTTTTGTGTGTGGTGCATCGATTGAATTTAAGTTTAGCGCTGGTGTGAAGCATCCACTGGCTTCTGCAGATTAGAATGCTTTTTGTGGAGAAAAGTAGATAATAGAGAGTTTTTGCATACCGTACGTTAGTTACCGTAGGACGTCCGTTAGCTTTTTCTCCCTAGCGCGCATGCTTAGCGCGCAGGAAATTATGTTTCCTATGCGCGCTAGGGAGAAAAAGCTAACGGACGTCCTACGGTAACTAACGTACGGTATACAAAAACTCTCTAATAGCAATGGATTGCCCGATAAAATAATGTCTTAAATTGAGGAAATATTGGAAAGGCTCTGTCAAACACGTATTCTACTAATGTTGTTGTTGGTCTAATGCAATTGCCATACAGATAGTTAATTAGCAAGGGCTGTACTGCTGTTACTCGTTTAGCACTACCCAGGGGACACGTGTAGCTTGAAGATATGCTACGGACGCGAGTAACACTACCCCCCACAACGCTCTACGATCCTATTAGGACCGAGACCTACGGTTTAAAGTGGATCCGAATCACTAAAAACATCCATAGCACAGCCGGGATTCGAATCCGATACCTTTGGTACCGAGTGCCAGAGCGCTAAGCTAATCGGTTATCAGGCCCCCATTCTACTAATGTATTATGTATGAAAAGTCCACCAAAGATCATTGATGGCAGAATAATTGTTCACCCATCATCGCCCTTTGATGGACTTTTGAGAAAATATTCAGTAGTAATTGATCCGCATTTGCGTGTCGTATGGAAATAAACATGGAAAATTCCGATCAAGTAGTCTTACTGTCGATGGGAGACGCTTGTACACACACCACCGCTGTATCATCTCGTTTCTGAAAGCAGTGACTGCAATTGATTTCATCATCAATAGATTCAAACATGAGCCTTCTGCACGCTAATAACGCATTACAATTTGGCATCAGACAACTTAACTCATTGCTTTTAAACGCTAAAATTACAAGACACTAATTTTTTAGGAATACGTCAGCTATATCAAAATGCACTCAGAGTAATTCTTTTTATATTTTACATTTATATTCCGAATTTAAAACTTATATTACTTAAATAACATATTTGAAAACTTTTTTGCAATATAGTTGACAATTTATGTTTTTTTTTGTTTTGTTTTTTGTTTTTTTTAATTATCATAATTTTAAACGTCTATTTAAACATTCCCTGAAACATGTAAAAAATATTAAATTCCAACTTAATATAATTATTACATGGGAAAATCTAATAGGAATTGAATTGCTTTCTATTATTTCACTCAATGAAAAAGCAACACAGAAATTCATTTACATCCATTAAGTAATCCAACAGAATTCCTTTCTTCTTACTAAGAAAATTCACTTAGTTAGAACACTAAAAATCTCCTACATTCCTGTTCCTCTTAAAGAGTAGCTAATTCGAAAAGAAGGGAAGGGAAGGGAAGGGCAGCGAGAAAATTTGCGAATGCTACAAAATATCTCCGTGAATTGATTAGTTGAACTATTTTTTAATTTGATTTTCCAATGAACAATTAAGTTCAATTTATACAAATCACTAGAATAATTTGGCTTGAATGAGCATTTAAGTTTGACGATTAAAGCTGTCGTATAATGTAATATAAGCGAATTCTATTTTTATTTTTTTGTTTTTTCCCAAAATAGTGGAATTATTCTGAAAATACTCATATTAATATGTGGCTTTGAGGATAAGAAAAAAAGACAATAAAGCGAATTATAAATAATAATCGTAACATGATTAGACACATAAAATACATTTTTATTACTTAAGAAATTTTGCTTTTAACAAGTACTCTCACATCATCTCTCGCCATTTATCAAAAAAATTTACATCACCTCTCACTTCAAAACCTTTACTAAATGTCATTTAACAAAAAATATTTTTATTGTGGTATTTTTATTGTGGTATCACTTTTTTAACAATTTCAAGTAAATAAGATAACCTTATGTGACTAAACAACACTTACTCGTCTATATGAGCTTTGGTCCTACTTTACAACATGTTTGGTTTGTCGCTCTACGATCATTTTTTGCATATTTTAAGCTAATTAGACCAAGATCTACTGTTTAACGTGGATTCCAAACAACTAACGAATATCTATGCCCCCGCCAGGATTCAAACCTGAAACCAAAGGTCAGATGTACTAAAGGCCTGTGGAATCAAATGCCAGAGAGCTAGCCAATTGGCCATCAGGACGCTATATCAGTATCGAAGCATTAATTGGTTTCATAAGAAAAATGTATACGGTTAATTCATTTCTTTACATGTCTATATCGGAGGTGGGCACGATAAATCTGTAAGCTGGAATTGCCTTTAGTTGAGCTCGAGGATAATTGGAAAAGACGATTCTCACCACCCAGTTATTCTTGGGGAATGTTCGTTCAAAATTGCGGTGGAACTATCTAAGTGCAATGTAGCAGGTCCCTATTGTTTTACCTGATTGACCGTAGATCAATTACACACTGACAATATATTAGCGATCAACTCAAGACAAAGTAGACGGCATTCAAAAATAGCAGTTCTTTTCATAAAAGCGAAAATATTTTTTTACAGTTCTCGAAGAAATATTAACATACCTAATAAGAATGCTGTAACTATTTTTTTATTTGGAAAAAATAGTACCATTTCTGTTGGATTACAAACTTCATGAAAATATATTATTTGAAAAATCCTTAATAAGTCAATATAAGAAGCAGATTTTTCAAAAACCTTTTCAACGAAGGCAAAAGGGTGATTTTGTAAATACGGAAGATCTAGAGGACATTACAAATTTATGTAAAAGAACAAACAAACTAGAAAATAGATATATGAATAATAAATGATCTTGAAATGGAAAAAATAATGAAGGGTTCTTTAAATAAAATCACCCATGCCGGATTTCTCGTATTTATTCGGCGATACTTATGCCGGATTGAAATAAATGCTGTTTTTGTAAGATTCAGAAAGACAAATTGATTTATATTGAAATCTCCATTGGAGGGGGACAAACAAATGTAGCCCCAAACATAAGTTGCAGAGTTAAGAGAAATTAAAAGAAGCCTTAAAGCATACAAAAGGGAGTCTGACTCTAAATTTGTTATTGCACTGTATCTTTTCAAAAGATGCAATAATTACTTTCAAATTTAAACTACGATATAAAACCATAAGCATCTACACACATAAGAATCAACTAAATCAGCAGTTAACCAATGTAAGTTTAACCAATGAAAAAGATTTGGGAAAATGCATTTTTGGTATTTGGACTTAATTTGAGTTGTCCGTTAAAAAAAAAAAAATAAATAAAAAAACCTGGATTTACCAAGTCTTTAAAATCTTATTTGAAGCATTGAATGAGAAATTTATCTAACAGTATCTCTTGGTAAATTCTACAGTCAACAAAAAACCGCACAACAAACTTGACTCTACATTAGATTCTTTAAATCTGAAGAGTTAGTGTTGCAAGCGATAATAAATCATTTCATTTGTTAACTGATATAATCTTAAACGTTTTAATACGAAATATTATGGTGAACAACTAATTTTTTTTTTGTCATTTTTATATTTCTATTGATTTTAAAAATTACTTTTTTAATTAGTCACAAAAAATAACAATATTTATTAGTACTAACTTATATGCAAGGTTCATTGCAATTATTTTTATAACATAAGTTGTTGATAATTTAAAAACGATAAACAACAAACTAATATATTATTTTTATCTTTCATTTCAGGTTATGACATCAGGTTATCTGTTGTCACGTAACTACATTACTCATTGAGTAGCTTAATTATATATAAGAACTTTCATGGAATGCAAAATTACAAAAATATATACCTTCAAATATACTTTAGCATGTTTGCATGCATTCAATACCCTGTAAATCTATTAAATCATGGTGTAGGGCTTAATCATACGATATAATAAGAAGCCATTCAAGTGACTTGTCATCAGATATAAATATGCACTTACCCCATTTCTTCAAGTCGGCAATGATGACTTAAAGCACATGTCTTGACCTGATGACATGATAAGGCTTTCTGAAACCTCTTAACGATGAGTTGCGGAAATTCTAGATATTACTCTATCTAGATAGAATACATGATCTTTTGTAATGGATAGTATAATAGAAAGGACTTCCATTATACGGAACACTCGATGATGTTGTTCAACTATTGTAATCTGGCTCATTTGCAGAACTTCCATTATGGAATGCAATCAGGTTATTGTGTGATATTTCTGATCAGATAACTTCCCACCAAAAACAATAAAGGATCAGTATATGAATTCCTGGTCCTACCCAAATGACCAATAGAACGCTAAATGTTCAACAAAGAAAAATAAAGTTACATTGTTAGCTTTAACGTCTTTTTAATTTGAATCTAAAAATTTTAATTCTGATATAAGGAAATCTGTTGTCATTATCACTAGTGTTATAGTATTCTTATTATTTGTTCACGAATTTCTCATTTCTGTACAGTTATATTTTTATCTTTCTAATATATTTTGACTCTTTTACAGTTATTTTTTATAATTCTAACCTATATGACATTTTTAATTATTTACCAATTTTATGGACAGACAATTTGCATTACTTAGATTAAATAAATTTTATATTTATATATAAACTTTTATTTTCTTTCAATACGATATATTAATACTGATCTAAATATATTTCCTGTATTCAACAACACTTAATACATACAGATTAACACCTTTGCTAACAGACGACAAAAAGAAATTAAGAAATAACATGATACACTTTAATCAAAGAAATTTATAAACACATATTAAAAGTAGTGTTCTGTCAGTCAGAAATCTTATATTTACTCATTTGTCACCAAGCATTACTATTAGATAGCATACACCTACTTTTGTATGGACAGTAATAATAAATGATAATAAAGAATCTTATAATTGTAATTTGATATATATATATATATATAATTTTATTTTTTTTTATTTTAATTAGCAGTATCTTCAGTTAATAATTGCCCAAAATTGCCAAATATATGGATCCATACGAAATTATATTTTCTTATTTTATGAATTTGATAGCAACAATACATCAAAACACACTTCATGATCAATTGCATCCGATTATATCAGTTAACTGCTTCTAAAAAAACTATTATTTTCAAAAATATTTTTGAAGATTTCTATTACAAAAAACATGGCGAGGGACTGTTGGTCTACGACAAAGAATTCCCAAATTTTCAGTACTATAGTAGAACATTATAAAATATCAACCATTATGCAATTCAATATAAATATCTGTTATACCAGTTAACAATTGAATACGATAAATATTGGCCTGTTATATCAGTTAACAATTGAATACGATAGATATTGACCTGTTATATCAGTTAACAATTGAATACGATAGATATTGACCTGTTATATCAGTTAACAATTGAATACGATAGATATTGACCTGTTATATCAGTTAACAATTGAATACGATAGATATTGGCCTGTTACATCAGTTAACTGATTCTAAATAACCTATTATCTTCAAAAATATTTTTTTCATTCTATTACACAAAACATGGCGAGGGACTGTTGGTCTACTACAAAGAAAGTTTACTTGCATTTCGGTAATGAACTTCTATCAGCGGAAAACGACGTTAAAAATATTTCTTACTTGAGTAATTTCCCAAGAGACCAGAGAGTATCAGGATATTAGCTTTTATACGTCATAGCTGTTCTGCTTTGGAACAGATTGGGCCCTTTTATTAAACTGTACGTGCCTATTTTTTACGGCGATTTTATATATATATATATATACATTGAAGTTTTTTCGCTTAAGATTTACAGCACAATTCTTCTAAACAAAAGACTTTTTTTTTTGTTCTATCTCGAAACACTTTTTGTTCACTGTTATTTATTGTATTTTTTTTTTTAAATAAAATATAAAAAAAAAAAAAAAAAGGCAAGTAACAATAAGCTTAAAATGAGCTTATGAGATTAGAAATTATCATTTTAATGTTAAACAAAGTGTTTTTTTTTTTTAAAGGAAATATAAATATTTTTTTTAAATAGATTCTAAAGTACCTTTATTTTTAACGCGTTTTTTATGTTTAACATAGTTAATTTTAAATTAGTATGCAAGTTTTAAAAATTTGCATCACCATTTTTTGTCACATGATTATAAATACCTTTTAATTTTAAAAACATATTTTCTTCAACATTTATATAATTTATGATTCATATATATGTGAATTAAAATATTAAGCGCAATAAACCAATATGTAAATTACTTAATTTAAAATATAAAAGAATGACATTTTAATTTACATACTTTTAAATGTTAATCTCATTTATTATTATTTTTAAAGTGAATTAATTTTACCTAATTAAATTATATTCGCTAATTATAATTCACACTTTCAATTAACTGAAATTTTAATTTGCTGTCAATAGATGTAATATTTTGACCTTAAAAATTTAAATCTTGATCATTTTAAACCTTAATTTAAATCTTGATAATTTTAAACCTTAATTTAAATCTTGATCATTTTAAACCTTAATTTAAATCTTGATCATTTTAAACCTTAATTTAAATCTTGATCATTTTAAACCTTAATTTAAATCTTGATCATTTTAAACCTTAATTTAAATCTTGATCATTTTAAACCTTAATTTAAATCTTGATCATTTTAAACCTTAATTTAAATCTTGATCATTTTAAACCTTAATTTAAATCTTGATCATTCTAAACCTTAATTTAAATCTTGATCATTCTAAACCTTAATTTAAATCTTGATCATTTTAAACCTTAATTTAAATCTTGATCATTTTAAACCTTAATTTAAATCTTGATCATTTTAAACCTTAATTTAAATCTTGATCATTTTAAACCTTAATTTAAATCTTGATCATTTTAAACCTTAATTTAAATCTTGATCATTTTAAACCTTAATTTAAATCTTGATCATTTTAAAATTTAATTTAAATCTTGATAATTTTAAACCTTAATTTAAATCTTGATAATTTTAAACCATAATTTAAACTTTAATAAACTTAAACCTTGATAATTTTAAACCATAATTTAAACCTTGATAATTTTAAACCATAATTTAAACCTTGATAATTTTAAACTTTAATAATTTTAAACTTTAATAAATTTAAGAATAATAACAGACTTTTATTTAAACAAATGTTTCCGTGCCATTTAATTCTCGAAAACATAAGTTCAATCGTAAGATAACGTTATTTATTGCATAACTGGAATACCATTTCTCTCGTATATTGAGAGAAAATATACTTATTTATCACACACATTTTCTTACATTAAGCTTTGCAAATAACAAGGAGGATAACACTTTTTTCGGAACGAACTGGAAAACATCTTTAGTGGCTCAATACAGAAAACATTTTTGCTGTTTCATTCAACAGGAATCTATATTTATGAGTTTTTTACAGAATGTAAAAATTCCAGAAAGCAAAAAAAAAAATAATCCAACTTTTTATTAGGTTCGCGGTATAAGGTTGGAATAAGAACATAAAACTGTTTTTCTCGCCTGGACCATTATCCTCTCCATCTCAAAAAGAAATGAGGTGAAAAAATGAATCTTTTTTCCATTTCTGTAAGGGATGATACGCATAAAGTATTGTACCGAGATACTCAATAATAGCAATAGAATTTGCATCAAGTAACAAGATAGTTTTCAACCGGAAAATCGAGCTGTAAACCTTGAAGCGACCCTAGATACCATATTTATATTAGCATTTAAAATAGGCTAAGGAATGGAAAATACGATCATTTTTACGAAATTCCTCAGAAATAATATATTGAAAAATCTGTTTTATTTACTACCATGCAGCTTATTTGTAAACTAGTCCTAAGTATAAAAAGATATCGAACCAAGCTGGATCAAACAGAAACAAAAGCATTTTAGACGAATAATTTGATATTTGTTCCTTTTAAAATATTTTAAATATTATCTTTATGTAAACTATTGAATTAGCACTACTATTTATATTTCTTCTACTAATAAATTAATAACGTTAATTACTATTTAGGAGCCTGATAGTCGAATGATTAGCGCCCGGTACCACAAAATTCGGGTTCGAGTCCCGGAGGTGTCATAGACGTTTGTAGTGGTTCGGAATCCACTTTAAACCGTAAGTCTCAGTCTAATATGACTTGTTGGGCGTAGGGCTGACAATCCTACCCTGTAGAAAGAAAACATCTCCTCTCTCGAAATCTGCTGGAAAGCAGAAGGCCTTAGCCCAGTATGGGACTGTTGCGCCAATGAAGAAGAATTATCATTTATTTAAAAGAATTCATTTTGTGTGTTTTTGACTGTATTATGAGTGATATTTCCAGTTCAATATTTGGATTATTTTTTTTTAAATAAGAAACTATAAATATTATATAAACTTTTGTTTTTTCATTGTTAAAAATTACTTGACAACTAAAAATGATATAATTAAGCTTCAAAATTCGTTAGCGGTCTGGTGGCCAGTTGGCTGGCGCTCTGGGCTTAGTACCTTAGTACTCCACATTCGAAACCTGGCATTGGCAATGATGTTTGGTAGTGGTTCGGAATCCACATTAAACTGTAGGTTCCAGTCTAATTAGCCTAAAGTGTGTATAAAGTGACAAAGAGTAGACAGTAGTGACATAGAGTGACAAACCAAACCTTCAAGTAGTTAAAAACGAATATCTACTAGACATTTTGGATTCTATCATCATTTATTTTAAATACAACATTTTACAATTGTTGCCATAGAAATGATGATTGGTTCAGAATACGAAAGAAATTCGATCCCATCAGAAACTCCAAAAAGCAATAATTTTAGTGACTATTCAATTATTGCTGTAAAATACACGTTACAAGAAAAAAGAAAATGTAAACATTTGCTTTTGTTCAACCGATTTTAACAACTATCCAAGAATGTCATAAAAACAGACGGGGAAAAATGTAAACAAAAAATATGTTGAGTGCAATGCAGAATTTGTCATTCTAACGGAAATGGAATAAAAAGCTTTCCATCCCAGCATCTATCAACCATTTCAGGCAAGGCTCAAATTAACGGAATAATCCATTAAAGAACGAGTTAGTCTAGTGAAATAACCATACGTCGATCACCGAAAGACAGTTCTTTTGTGACGTTCGAATATTCAATATTTTCCGCCGAATTCGATAATTACATAAGAGGCAAAAGAAAAAAAAAGAAAAAAAGAAAAGAAAAGAAAGGAGGCAGTTCATATATCAAAACTGCCCTAGATAATCGGATTATCTTTTTCAAAAAATGACATCTCTGACATTCAATTTTTCATTTACTTTGTCTTGAGGCTACAAAAAACGTTAGGCGTAAAATTTAATGCTGCTGGAAATAGGAAGAATTTTTTTGCTCAAGACCTTCTTCTGTCTATGTTATACTTATCTGCATAATGTATCAGAAGCCTCGTTCGATAACCTGCTCCATCCGTTTGCTCTTAAACAGATGCAACACTCTGTGCTTCTGGTGAACTGAACATTGCGGTGTAAAGAGTTATTTATTTAAAGAGAATTTTATTTTCATCATATTAAATACGCTTTAGCTCATTTTTTGTCGCACTCGATGGCAGTTTGATCGTTTAAGATTGGTCTGAAGCGGCGGATGTTACTCGCATATCACTATGTTAGGGGTAAAAGTGTTTTTCATAATAAATTCTCTCAAGGCATCCACTTCCCCCGGATGTGCATAAATTTGTATAACTTGGAAATTGGAGCGAAAGTGGAATGTTTTAAAAACAAAAGCAAAAATGGGGTCTTGCTTTCTTTGGTGCAAAAAAAAAAAAAAAAAAAAAAAAACGATGTACAGGGAAAAATACATCGATCTTTATTTATTTCCCATTCTTAAGGATGGCTAAAAAAGATAATTAATTAGCTTTTATACAGAATAAACTTTCTTTCTTCTTTATATCTTGCTAAATAAACGAAGCCACTTTAATAGAAAAATTAAAAAATATAAAGTATTTTTATTAGAATCTAAATCTCTCCCCTTTTATTTTCTAGTTAGTGTTTTAAAAACTAAATATTCTTTTAATAGCTGGACTAAAGTTTCTATAACTTTTACATTTAATTTTTGTGGAAGCATGTTTAAAATACGGATAAAGTCAAATGAGACTGTTAATTATTTATCAATACGGAATTAGCATATAAGAATTTTAATGGAATCTTACTCTAAACAAGTAAAATAAAAAAAAAAAAAAAATTTTAATCAATTCCTACTTTTTTTTTTCACTATATTGCTGAAAAGTCCTTTACAAATAAAGTTGAAATTTTCCTCTTACATCTGGCGCCATCTATTATTAGATACATGCAACTTAAATCTAAAAAAAATAAAATTAATTAATTTAATTTAATTAATGAATTAATAATTGAAAAAACTGTATGAACATCAAGTGTCGTCCACTACAAGTTCAAAAATATGTATTTGAACTTGAGTAGATGAATAAAAAATATTTTATTAACGGTTGAAAATTTGAACAAGATATATATAGGGAGAGCGTGAGCTTATAGAAGGAATTGAAAAAACGATAAGCGACGATTATACAGGGATAAATACATAGATCTTTATTTATTTCCCATTCTTAAGGATGGTCAAAAAAAGATAATTAATTAGCTTTTATAAAGAATAAAGATTCTTCTTATATCTTGTTAAATAAACAAAGCTACTTTAATAGAAAAATTAAAAAATATTAAGTATTTTTATTAGAATCTAAATCTCTCCCCTTTTATTTTCTAGTTAGTGTTTTAAAAACTGAATATTCTTTTAATAGCTGGTAGATAAATACATTTTACAACTGCTGTCATAGAAATACAAAAGTGTTCGCTCAGATAAAGAATTTTGATCCCATCAGAAACTTCGAAAAACAATAATTTAAGTGGATATTCAATTATTGCTGTAAAATAGACGTTATCAAAAAAAAAAAAAAAAAAAAATTTCGTTGAACTAAAGCAAATGTTTATAGCAACTATTCAAGAATATCGTAAAAACAGACGGGAAAAAATGTAAACAAAAAACATGTTGAGCGCAATGCAGAACTTGTCATCTGTACGGAAATGAAATAAAAACTTTCCTTCCCAGCATCTATCAACCATTTCAGTCGGCAGGGCTCAAATTAACGGAATAATCCATTAAAGAACGAGTTAGTCTAGTGAAATAACCATACGTCGATCACCGAAAGACAGTTCTTTTGTGACGTTCGAATATTCAATATTTTCCGCCGAATTCGATAATTACATAAGAGGCAAAATAAAAAAAATAAAAAGACAAAAAAAAAAAAATAATAAAAAAGAAAGGAGGCAGTTCATATATCAAAACCGCCCTAGATAATCGGATTATCTTTTTCAAAAAGTGACATCTCTGACATTCAATTTTTCATTTGCTTTGTCTTGCGGCTACAAAAAACGTTAGGCGTGAAATTTAATGCTGCTGGAAATAGGAAGAATTTTTTTGCTCAAGACCTTCTTCTGTCTATGTTATACTTATCTGCATAATGTATCAGAAGCCTCGTTCGATAACCTGCTCCATCCGTTTGCTCTTAAACAGATGCAACACTCTGTGCTTCTGGTGAACTGAACATTGCGGTGTAAAGAGTTATTTATTTAAAGAGAATTTTATTTCCATCATATTAAATACGCTTTAGCTCATTTTTTTGTCGCACTCGATGGCAGTTTGATCGTTTAAGATTGGTCTGAAGCGGCGGATGTTACTCGCATATCACTATGTTAGGGGTAAAAGTGTTTTTCATAATAAATTCTCTCAAGGCATCCATTTCCCCCGGATGTGCATAAATTTGTATAACTTGGAAATTGGAGCGAAAGTGGAATGTTTTAAAAACAAATGCAAAAATGGGGTCTTGCTTTCTTTAGTGCAAAAAAAAAAAACCGATGTATAGGGAAAAATACATCGATCTTTATTTATTTCCCATTCTTAAGGATGGCTAAAAAAAGATAATTAATTAGCTTTTATACAGAATAAACTTTCTTCTTAGATCTTGTTAAGTAAACGAAGCTACTTTCACAGAAAAATTAAAAAATAAAGTATTTTTATTAGAATCTAAATATCTCCCTTTTATTTTCTAGTTAGTGTTTTAAAAAACTAAATATTCTTTTAATAGCTGGACTAAAGTTCCTGTAACTTTTCCTGTCGTATATTTTATTTTTGCGGAAGCATGTTTAAAATGCGGATAAAGTCAAATGAGACTGTTAATTGTTTATCAATACGGAGAGTTAGTATGTTTTAAGAATTTTAATGGAATCTTACTCTAAACAAGTAATATAAAAATAAAAAAAACTTTTAATCAATTCCTACTTTTTTTCATTATATTGCTGAAAAGTCCTTTACAAATAAAGTTGAAATTTTCCTCTTATATCTGGCGCCATCTATTATTAGATACATGCAATTTAAATCTAAAAAAACTAAAATTAATTAATTTAATTTAATTAATGAATTAATATTTGAAAAAACTGTATGAACATCAAGTGTCGTCCACTACAAGTTCAAAAATATGTATTTGAACTTGAGTAGATGAATAAAAAATATTTTATTAACGGTTGAAAATTTGAACAAGATATATATAGGGAGAGTGTGAGCTTATAGAAGGAATTGAAAAAACGATAAGCGACGATTATACAGGGATAAATACATAGATCTTTATTTATTTTCCATTCTTAAGGATGGCAAAAAAAGATAATTAATTAGCTTTTATACAGAATAAACTTTCTTCTTCTTATATCTTGTTAAATAAACGAAGCTACTTTAATAGAAAAATTAAAAAACAAAGTATTTTTATTACAATCTAAATCTCTCCCCTTTTATTTTCTAGTTAGTGTTTTAAAAACTAAATATTCTTTTAATAGCTAGACTAAAGTTCCTATTTTATTTTCGGAGAAGCATGTTTAAAATGCGGATAAAGTCAAATGAGACTTAATTATATAATAATACAGAGTTATCACATTTTAAGAATTTTAATGGGACCTTCCTCTAAAAATATATCAATAAAATCAGAAAACACACATTTTTAGTTTCACACAAATAATCTACATTATATATGTACAGCATGCACAAATTTTCCTATTTGGGGACGTACCGAGAAAAAATATATTAATTAAATTTAATTAATTAATATATTTTAGTACCCGCAATTATTAATTTTCTCATCGAAGGAAATAACCGCGATATCGATACAGAAACACAGGAGGAACTTGTGGCAATCAACCACATCTAACACGCAACTCAAATAAGATCAAAATCATAAATTTATAAGGGCAAATTATTACAAATAATGCAAATTATATAAGTAAAACATGCAAAAATTTTCCTATTTGGGAACGTATCGAGAAAAAATATATTAATTAAATTTAATTTAGATTCGATTTTATATTAATTTTCTCATCGAAGGAAATAACCGCGATATCGATATAGAAACACAGACGGGACTTGTGGCAATCAACCACATCAAACGCGCTACGGAAATAAGACGGAAATCACAAATGTATAAGGACAAATTATTGCAAATAATGCAAATTATATATGTACAACATGAAAATATTTTCCAATTTAGGAATGTACGAAGAAAAAAAAATTAATTTAATTTATATTCGATTTTATATTAATTTTCTCATCCAAGAAAATAACCGCGATACCGATACAGAAACACAGGCGGAATTTGTGGCAATCAACTACATTAAATACGGAACGCAAATAAGACGAAAATCATAAATTTATAAGGGCAAATTATATATGTAAAACATCCAAAAATTGTCCCAATTGGGAATATACCAAGAAAAGATATATTAATTAAATTTAATTTATATTCGATTTCATATTAATTATCTCATCAAAGAAAATAACCGCGATATCGATACAGAAACACAGGCGGAACTTGTGGCAATCAAGCAATCTTAAGTACTACGAAAACTAGGTCTTCACAAATTAGTCGATAAACAAAATCGTCCAGACATCCTAATCGAGTCAACAGCAAATCCGCAACGCAAAGAAAGAGAGGCTTTCTTTTCTTTTCCCTTGCTGCTTCATCTTCTTTAGGAAAACAACAGGGTTTACCTCTCAAGTGGATTTTCCAATCAAAGCTTCGTACCAAAGTTTAATGACGCCTAATACTAACTAAGAAATTGAATTACGACAAAGCGTAGCCGCATATGTACATGTCCTTTTTTCCTTCATTAAGTTATAGTTGTTTGGATGAGGTGAGTTTACCAGGGATTATTAACCTATCCAAAAATTAAATGCTAGACATAGGACAGCATCAAATTATTCTAGGCTTGAATGAACATCTTTCAAAAAGAGCATGGCTACTAATTAATACATAATTCTTGTCGACTTTTGGAACAGAATCATCAATAGATTGCATGATACTTGTGGTGTCACAGGTACCATCCCAAATTCCGTATTGTATTTAATACGTATATAAATAATTATAGAAAGGATGCAATTAACAATCAAACCTAAATTTAGCGTAGCCTTCAAAAGTAAACGAAATTTGTAGAAGCAGCTATATAGATTTAAAAGACTGCGACAAAAAGAAAAAAATTAGAGGGCATTCGTTCATGTGAGTTAATATCATCATTAATTCAATTTTAAAAGTTTCATTTAAGGTTTAGTGTTTAGATATATTTAACATACAAAAAATAGCAGTACAGAAAAAAAAAAAAATGGGTAATTTACATTTAAGTGACTTTATGATTCATCTTTGATAATAATAAAATCAATGTTTATTAAATGATTCAATAGTTAATAATTAAATATTATAATTTAATAAAATAAACCTATATTTGTGTTTTCTACTGAAAATGTTTGGAAGAACAATTAAAATTGAAACTATATTGTTTAATACTACACTGTTTTAAAAAGTTTCAAGACTACTCCGTTTAAAATCATGTTGTTTCAAAAAATGTGAAGACGATGCTCTTTAAAACTTCGCTGCTTCAAAATTATGAAGACTATGCTGTTTAAAACTGTACTGCTTCAAAATTATGAAGACTATGCTGTTTAAAACTGTACTGCTTCAAAATTATGAAGACTATGCTGTTTAAAACAACACTGTTTCAAAAAGTATGAAGAATGTGGATTTTTATATTGAAAAATGTTGGCATTAATTACTGACCACTGTATTAAGATCATAAGTGTAATAAATTCAAATCGAAATAACTTATTTCTTTCAGTCGAATAAATCTGAAAACTGATTACGTTTAATGGTGCATATAAATAATATCCTAAAAAGGAGTTCAAAATTTCTCAGAGGAATATTTTGAAAATTATTACCGATAAAAATATAAAATAAAATAGGATAAAATGCATACAACTTTTACCGAATGGAAAAAATTTACAAAAAAAATATCGAATTGAATTTATATATTTTATTACGTAGGCAATATTTCAGAAGATTCGCATTAGAATCAGCATTCAGCTATTCATTGTAATTCGCATGAACTGTAAAGAAACGTAAATTTTTAAATACGAACATAGATAATGAAAATTTTTATAGTTTAATATCAGCTGAAATCCTTTTTTCCCATTAGCAAATCAAAGCAAAATTGAATTTTAAACATCATCAATTCTCTCTCTTAAAAAAATCTTCTAGTTTTTAATTTATAATTTTATGTTAATGACAGTAAAATTAAAATACTCATCAAAACACCAAACTGACGATGAAAATGCCAACATCATTTGTAAAAAAAAATGTAACTTAAATTTTTTTGATAAAACTAGAATTTCTTTGGCCATTTTATATTCGTGACCTCATAGCAGTGCCATAAAAAAATCACCATATATTTTTTTTTTAAACTAAATGAACCAAGAAACCAATATCGGATTTTTTCAACTGTCACTACAAGTGAATACTCATCTAGACAAACAAAAGAATCCAGATCCTTAGGTTAAACATATCGTTACCCAAACAGGCACCACAAAATCTTAAAGACTAGACTAGCAGTATTGATTGTTCGTTAGTTAGCATTTAGAAATCTACCCCAAACTTCTAACAAAGTACGCTGTTCAATAAATTTTCTTTTCTACCTGTACGTTTAAATAGTTACATCGCGTGCAGAAAAATCTAACATTTCATTTCACAATTCCAAAAAATAATCCTACATTTCTTTCTATCTTTCTGATAGTGGTTATTTGCTGTAAGGTTTTTTTTTTTTTTTTTTTTTTTTTTTTTTCAAATTTCAGTGCACTAAATATTTTTTGTGGATTTAAGAGAATATAAGCATATTTATCGATATAGGCAGATATATGATAGCGGTTATTCGCTGTAAGTTTATTTATATTTTTAAAATTTCATTGCATTAAATATTTTTTATGGATTTAAGAGAATATAAGCATATTTAGATAGTGGCTATTAGCTGTAAGGGTTTTTTTTTTTTTAATTTCATTGCACTAAATATTTTTTATGGATTTAAGAGAATATAAGCATATTTAGAATATTTAGTGCAATGATATTAAAAAAAAAAAACCTTACAGCGAATAACCACTATCTAAATCTGCTTCGCTGTAAGTTTATTTATTTTTTAAAATTTCATTGCACTAAATATTTTTTTATGGATTTAAGAGAATATAAGCATATTTAAGTGGGGAAAAATAGTACACAAGTAAAAAAAATATATTTTGTCTTAACAGAGAAAATTTATTTAATTTTTTGATATAAAAAAATATATTTTCATAAATAATATACATAATAATATATTTAATATAACATACTGTAAAGTAACATATGACATACTGCAATTTAACATACTGTAAAGTAATATGTTTAACATTTGAAGTAGTATTTATTTATATTTTGGCAAGTTGTATGGATTAAATAATTTTAAATAAAAAAATTACAGAGGAACAAAAAGAAAACGGACGAACCTTTACTTAAAAGTAAGCAAAATTTTATCATTATATCAATCATTTTTATAATTATTATAATATTAATATTATAAGTTAATTTTTGTTTTACATTAAAAGTAAGTTATTTTGCAATCTTAAAAAATTTAGAATTTTAGTTACCAACGATGTGATGATATGATATTTGAAAATAATTATAATTATAAAAGCTGATACAATTGTATTGTTTTACAACTGATTATTATTATTATTTTTATTTTACATATTCTCAAACTGTGGAGCATGACTTCCAGAGCATGCTGAAAGGGGGGGAATTAGTATTTATTACTGACTTTTTCTTCATTAATGGCTACTATCAAATCACATATCAAAAGCAATATTTATTAATGATCTATACAGAAATTTACGAGAATAAGTAGTAGAAAAAACCCATCAATTTTGTATAAAGAGACCTCTTGATATTTCATTCAAAAATTAAATATTTCTAGTAGTTAATGTTACATTTTGGTAAAGTTGTTTAATTGCAATTGTTTCTAATCATTATTACAATTTACACCTCTGATATTGTTAAAACAAAATTAATTAAATAAATAAAACTTCTAAGTTATTTAATGATAAAAAAGTTATAGAAGAACGCAACTAAAGTTCCCAAAGGTAAAAAGTTTGAAAAAGCACTGGCATAAAAGCAAAGTATACAAAATACCAAATAATTATTATTTAATTGCTGGAATCGAAAATTAATATCGTATTCTTTAATCTTTTTTTCCCACATATTGTTAGTTATAATATTTCCAAATAGTTCGTTCGTTCTAAAAATAAAATACAAAAGAAATTTCAATATTCCGATGTACAAACCAATAAATCTATTGTACCAAATATAAGCTGTTAATCAATTTGAATGTGATGGGAAAAAATTATAATAATAAGAATTTATTAAGATAACATAAGTAATACCTCTCACGACATGTTATTTATAAAACTGCAATGTAAATTACAGCTAGAACTCAACTCCCACACCAGAGGGCAGGAGCTGTACTAAAAGAAAACTAAGTTTCGTGACAAGCGATTTCAATTTGAATTCTCCCTTTTTCAGGAGAACTACAAATATCATATTCTTCAACATAAAATAAAAATTTATGTAAGATTTAAATATATCTGTAACATGAATCAATTTATACTGATAGAATAAAAGTAAAATTTCTTACAGATCGCCGATAGATGAAGAATTCAAATAAAAAAAAAGCGCTAGACGAAAGTACACATTTCAAATTGAATTTAATATGATAGTAAGCATTTCGATAAAAGGAATTTATTGAATACGTTTAATAGGAAAAGTATTTTAATGTATAAAAATAATACTGTATGTTTAAGAAATCAATAATGATCTGATGATACTAGAAATATGATATGATAAATATCATAATGATTATAAATATAATATAAAGTTATAATTTCATTTTACTTTCACAATATTGTGCATCTATATATAACCCATATGTCTAAACACAAATTATAATTATTATGCTATTATTAAAATTATTTACAATAATATTATTAGAATAAAGATTTATAAATTAACAAATCAAAAAAACAATTGGGACAGTGTGAGGAATAAACTTGTTGACTTAAATGATCTGGTTGAATAATCATCTGGTATAATTTATTATAATTAAAATTAATAAATTTTGGTGTGTGTATGATTGGTATAAAATTTAACATAGTATAAAAAAATATTTTAAAATTTATAATAAATACAATATAAAGTTACTTCATTTTACTTTCATAATATTGTGCATCTATATATAACCAGCTAAAATTGGTAACCAATAATATTGTGCATCTATCTATATGTCTAAATTAAAATTATTATATTATTAAAACTATTTACAACAATATTATTACAATGAAGATTTATAAATTAACAAATCAAAATAACTATTGGGACATAATGTGGAATAAATTTGTTGACTTATATATATTCCTCTCTGTTTAAAAGCTATCCTTTGTAACTTGTCTTTAAATAGGAAATTAATATCTTTTGTTTGCATCTTTATATAACAAAAAAAGTTTTTAATATTTAACATAATACGAAATATCATTTGAGCATAATAGTACGTAATATAATAATTTAAAATAAATTATTGCATTTAAAGAAAACATTTCCAAACTAATATATCAAATAAATAAGCACAAAACATTCTAATATTACTTCGTTACGAAAAAATATATCATACTCTATATTCACACACACAAGCACTCAAAAAAACAGTTGAAAATTATATATGCTACCAAATGATATCTTTGTAATACAAAATAATGTATTTCTAATGTTCATATTTTGCATCATG
This sequence comes from Caerostris darwini, assembly GCA_021605075.1. Classification (NCBI taxonomy): domain Eukaryota; kingdom Metazoa; phylum Arthropoda; class Arachnida; order Araneae; family Araneidae; genus Caerostris; species Caerostris darwini. Next base: position 58,813 of record BPLQ01009351.1, read on the forward strand.
CATTTATTTAACACTATAAAATAAAGACATTTGAAAATAATGTTTCCATAAAGAAAAAAAAAAAACACAATTTATCCAATTCTTTTACGAATCCAATATAAAAATGTCTGAATTTTATATAAAATAACAGTATCTAGGAATTTTAAACGCAAATAGAAAAACAGAGTCTATACGATATATTGCTTTACTTTTAACAAACCTTTCTAGCAACCACTGAAAAGCGAAATAGACTTAGTATTGGATGATTGTTAAATCGTTATTACTTACTGATGAGAGGTATCACGCAAACAGCAAATTTAGGTTTTTTCAGTTGTAACCTAATTTTCTTTCTTTAAAAAAGAAAAAAGAAAAAAAAGTGGAAAACATTCCATTCGAAGAATTCTAGAGGAAATAAAGAATATGTACTTATGTTATGGAATGGAAATTCAGAATTAAAAGTTATTCACATAATTAGGCTATGCGTTATTTCCGTATACGTACGTGTGAGATGTAAATGATGAATTGTACAAATGTTCGCTTAGAGAATATATAATAAAAGTGTCGCTGTTTTTTTGTGTACGTGAAAGAGTTTTCATTACATAACGCCATTTTTCTAGGTGCCATTGGAAGCTTATGAATGAAACGAGCAAAAAATATAGATGTGGAAAAAGGAGGAAATATAACTTAACAAAAGGAAATGATAATTTTGAGACAAATGGGAAAGTTTATTTTGAATATATGTACATATAATTAAATTAGAGTGATTTACAACTATATTCACTGTTGTGGTTACAAAAATTAAATTGTTCATTTCTTTGAAAATACTAATATTCGAGGTTGATTTATTAGCAACCAACATATAATAACTTCGTTTTAAAAGCAGAAATTTTTTTCATTATACGTAAAATTGCTGAAAACTCTCAATAGGAATTCATTTTTGTAATTAAATAGAAACGGGCTACAGTTAATAAAATCCCATTCTACTGGTGAAATAAATTACTATGAATAAAAGTTGAATTAGTTTGACTACCATAAGAATAATTCAAATATACAACACTTCTTTTACTATTATCATTAATTAAAAAAGAACAATCTACATTTAAAATTAAATTTACCACAAAAATTACCCAAATAATCGATTTTTGAGTAATAAATTTAATGTTTAAAATACAAGTTAGTATATTAGGGTTATTTATTGTGCGATTTTTTTTCTACAAATAATTATATTTTTTTATCAATAACAACTCTAATCTAATTTCGATTTATAAAATTTTATGTTCGCATACGAAAATATGTTTTTATAATTCTATGTAGAATTATCAATTCTATATGCATTAAAAATATATTTAAATATAAATAAAACTTAAAATTTTATTTGCATTCCCGTTACAGTACTGGTGAAGTTATAAAAAAAAAGGATAACAGATAATTTTTAATGCGAACTTACTTACTAAATAAATAATTAAACAAGCTAACTAAATAAATAAATAAACTTCGTATTTAACTAAATCACTAGATAATAGGTATAGTAAATATAAGGAAGAAAATACATGCACAAACAAAAAATGTATAACCTAAACTTCAGAGATCGGTGGTATTATGTTTCACAGAAAAATTGAAGAATGTAACCAACACAAAATCACATATAGTCATTGCAAATTATTTTTGTCAGAAACAATCTCTACCGAATCAGCACTAGAACAAAAAAAAAAGAAAAAAAGTCCATAATCCAAACACTAACTAATTTTACTAATCTTTGGAAGAAGTCTTCTATGTTAAATCATGAGGAAAAATGCAAGCAAATTAATGCAGAGACAAAAAGAGTAATAGCTTATAAAAAAATTATAGTAATAGTTTCGTCTCTAGTAATAGTTTACAAAAAAAAAATTACTATTCCAAAATAATCAAATATAATTTTGCAGTGTAGTAAATTTACGTATATTATAAAGAGATAATAGAAACAATTCTAATCATATTAATGAACAAATATAACATAGTACTTAACTGACAACAATCAATAACCACTTTCACTAAAAACTGCTATTGCATAGCCTACTTCAGAACAAATAGAATGAAGTACAAAGAGAAAAGCTAAAACAGGCTTTTGGATATAAAGTCCTATCCTATTCTTGGTTATTTGATATGAGCGACGAACCTCATTATAAAACTATATCACTAATTAATTTTCTACGAAAAATGATGTATTTTTGTATGTGTGTGTACTAACCTTTTTGTATTATTTAGTGACAGAAGTTCTGCACGACACCACATTTCGGTGCTTCTTCATTAATACTTTTGGAATCAGTTAAAGTCCACTGATTATCTGAAGATCTGTTTTTATTTATATTATCTTTTCTTATTTCTTTTTTTCTGATTTCTTCTCAAGAGTAATTGTATAGATTGAGATAAAGCAGCTAACGCGAGCATAAATCGCAAAGTCAAGTCAAGTCAACAAATAAAATAAGCCATTGGGATTCATTGATATTTGTGACGAATAAATAAAATGAAGAAAGATCACTAGATTTTCTGGTATGTTAACCTCATGGATATAAATGATAAAGTAATATAATATAGAAATGCAGATTTCAAAGGCAGTAATTTATGTATGATTGATCGAAATTATGGCAAGCCTTCAATGACTTCATTGTATGATACCGCATAATTATTCAATAATTATATCACATCACTCATAACAGAATTAATTATAATGAAATACCAACGTATGTGAATATTACAAAATGAAGGGTACAAATAAATAGAACAATAAATGGTATAGATTTCAAAATGTTTTAAAAAGTTTTATAATACTTCATTTTAAATTTCGATTATTCCAGAATACTCGGATCTCACTGAGAATGCGGAGTTAGGCGGACAGAAAAACGCGGATTCGATTCAGCAGTCACTTCTTTGAAAACGTTAAGAATTCCATGGTAATTTTGAAACAGATTCGCCCCACTAGTAAAAGTATCTGATTAAAGTTTTCTACAGTGTGACATGCAAATATCAGGGTAGTTATTCTTGAAATATCTACGTATTACAAAATGAAAGGTATAAATAAATAAAACAATAAATGGTATATATTTCAAAATATTTTTAAAAATTTTGTAATATTTCATTTTAAATTTCGATTAGTCCAGAATAATCGTATCTCAGTGAGAATGCTGTCTTAGGCAGACAGAAAAACACGGATTCGATTCAGCTGCTGGTTTGATCAACAGTCACTGCTTTAGAAAACGTTAAGAACTCCATGGTAATTATGAAAGATCTCTGAAGAAGATTCATTTGTCAGCATCTTAAGCTACTACATGCTGTAGTAATATTTATAATCTGAATTGAATCTAATGACTTATATAGTTTATTTTTATATTACTAAAAGTAAACAAGATAAATTCAAAAGCATATATAATTTATTCACTTTTACCTGAATTAAAAAAAAATATATTTAAGCTTTAAAACTACTGCTTTTGATTGAAACTCAATTTTATCAAAAGTTCAAAAATATCGCTTTCTACTTAAACACCGTGCAAGCAATATTTTAAAATTAAATTTAAAGAGGGTTTTTTTCTTGTGAACCGTCTACTAAGCAAAACAAAAATTTCGTTACCACCAAAGTTTCTTCTGCAAAAATCCCATCAGATGGGGAAGCTTATAACTAAATTAAGAAGTATAGTCTGAACGTGGTTCCAAAAAGTCAATACCTAACAGCCTTTACTTTACGATATAAATGTATACAGGGCTAATTATAGTTGTTTGTGAGTAAAACTTTATTTCCTAAAACCAAAATGGTGAAAAAAAAATCATGACACAAAGAAGCTCAATTAGGATTGAAAGCCAGTTTAAACTCCTAGTGAGACAATTCATCCTCGAAGACGTAAAGCTAATGGCTCTATGCTCCATGCAGTTAGTTTCTTTTTTGGACTGGAATGAGTAGTTAATCATTGAAAGCCACCCTAAATTGAAAAGTTTATTTTTTTTTAATACAATGCAACGTAAAAAGTGTCAAAGTCTGCAACACTGCTATCAATATAATAATCGATAGCTTTGCAGCGAATCTGACAGAGATAGGTCGTTTCTAAAAAGGATAACTGAAACCATGCATTTGGAAATAAAAACTTTTCTTGATTTGTTATTTTTCGTTACTTAGCTCTTATTTCTTTTTTGAAATGAAACCCTTTAAGCGCAAAACCTCTCTGCACAAAAGGCTGGAAAAGTCGATCGATTCTCGACGTCAATCTGTCAAGAGTCGAATGGCAGCAGGGCGATTTTCTTTCCAGTTTTGCTAATGTAATTTAGGCGTTCAAAAGAAGAATGGCGACAAAGTGATAGTGCGAGGCAAGGAGAAAACATAATCGATGTAGGAGCTCTCTCTCCCCAAACGAAGTTAAAATTTTGTCGAATTTGCAAGGAACTGATCAACTCCTCTAATTCGGGACAGGAAATTAAGTTCTCTTAAAGAACTTTGCTTAAAATTAAGACAGAAAAATAATAGATAGAAAACTACTTCATACAAGTCTGCTTATTCAGGTCGCGTTAGGTAAATGGATTTGATAGAAAGAATTTTCGAATGCTAATACAATTTGTTTTGTGAAAAGTTCACTGGAACACCCGTGAAAAAGCTAGGAAAAAAAATTCTAAAAATATAATTTTTGCAAAAGATTTAAAAACATAATACTATTCAAGAATTTTGCTTAAAATTAAGACATAAAAATAATAAATAGGAAACTACTTCATGCAAAACTGTCTATTCAGGTCGCGTTAGGTAAATGGGTTTAATAAAAAGAATTTTCGAATACTAATACAATTTGTTTTGTGAAAAGTTCACTGGAACACCCATGAAAAAGTTAGTAAAAAAAAATATTCCAAAAATATAATTTTTGCAAAAGATTAAAATAGATAATAATACTAAGATAAATTTAGAATATTAAAAAACTTTCTAAACTATAATAAAAATATTTCACTCGTAGTCCAGTAATAGTGTAAACTAGCCAGTGTACAAGACTACGACGGTTAATTTCCAGTGTGTGGCGTGCACTATAGTCGCTGCTTTGAAAAACGTGGGACTTAGGTAAAGATTGCGACATCCAAACTATCTGATTTAGAGTTTTTCTGGATTTATTCAATACAACAAAACGCAAATATGGTGCACGGACACCTGAAAGAACAGTTGGAAAAGTTAGCCAACTGACATGACCTTGTAAATCAGAGTTCAAGCAATTTTGAAATTTTATGACCCGAAGTACAGAATCCTACATACTTCCATTGGTGCAGACAAAGAAAAAAAAATGAAGACAACCTTTAAAATGTTCGTAAGCTTTAAATTATTGAAATTTAAAATTTTTGAAACAAAAAATTCAAGCTTTCTATCTTGCAATTTCTATTTTTCTGAATTGAAAAGTTAAATCAGGTAAACAACATGATACGCATATTAGCATCAAGGAATTCCACGTAAACCTACTATAAGTTAAATATATAAAATTTTAACTATATTTCAAAATATTAATGCTTAACTGATAATAAAAACAGCAATACTCAAATTACTGATACAGAACAGTTTTTGTGTATTGTATTTAGCAAACATATTACCACTCTAATAAGTATAATGTTTTCTATGAACATCAAAATACAATTCAACTACCTACAATCTCTTACAATCCACTCTATCGTGCCGTCAATAAGTTCTAATTACCATAATTATAACATCGGTTTAATTGCAATGGAAAAGCAAGACTAAGGCATTGGAGGAATTCAGGTATTATTCCCCAAGAACTATCTAAACAAAGATGTGACTTTTGAAAGAGGTTACGGTAGGGATCACAGAGAATAAGGAATTCATCAGGATTGAGGGAAACCCAAAGGGAAATCAAAAGTAAAAGAAAATCAGTATAAATGGCTAGACTACGGCGTACGGGATCTTCAATTTAGGCAATGTTGGCTAAAAGACCTAATGATCAAGTTAATTTGGTCTTATTTAATGACCCTTTGACATTTTCATTAATTCCAAGTTCAAAAGTGATTCACTTCACTATACATTCATTTTAAACTTTAAATAAGACGGCTATAAATTAGTTGGAGTAAACTCAAAATGTTCCGTGAAATTAAAAGCCCAGACACTCATAAATCAATTAAGATATAATAAACTATGTATCAGCGACACACATAAAATACAACGAACAATCACAGACATGTAGAAAGGATTATTTCAAAAGTAATTACACCGTATTGTATGTTGTATAAGACAAAACCTGTAAAATCTCTCATTAATCAGCCGGATTCGAAACACATTTGCCATCAAGTCTCTTCATTACTAAAATCAGCGATTGCAACATGGAGAATTGAAATCTTGTTCATTCACATCTAGCTTGCGGGCATTAATACTATGCCATTTAGATTCGTATACAGAATGTCAAAATAATAATGCTGTACAAAAATAATATAAAAATCCAAGTTATATCTAAAATCCCCATTATGTAGTTTCTAAATTATTACGAAATATAACTAAAATTTTAAATTCAGATATAAAATTTCAAAGTGAATAATATAATTTTAACATTTCTCCATGTATAAACAGAAAAATTTTCCCTACTAAAACCTTCCAATCATATTTTCATGGTAAACAACAGAATCAACAAACAAAAAATAAAATAGATATGCATCTTGTTAAAATAGCTCAAGATAGCATGAATTCAAAAGCTAAAAACTGCCTGTATAAAAATCTGTATTCTAGTGTAAAATTTATGCATGTGAACGACACATATTTAAAGAATTTTTAAAAACTTTTTTGTTGAATATCTAATAGTGGGCCCGTGTTTCATTTATGCATACAACAAACAGCCCACCGATGGACGATAAGAAGAGGATATTACCTTCCGATAGGACTTTAAGATGTAACTGCACAGCATTTGCCGGAATACCACCAGAAAGCTTGACTACTGATGTGAGACTGAGATGTGAGACTACTGATGTTATACATGTTGTCATAATCGCCGTCGTATATCCTAGTTTCTTAAACACAGTGACTTCAACGGACGCCAGAAGCGGATTTAAATCCAAGTCCTCCTGCAAGCTAGCTGATGAGTGGGCGTTTAAAATATTGAAACACACTTTTAAGCAAAATTTTCAGAAAACAAAAAATTGAAAAAAATTTGCAAAAAAAAAAAAATGCTTAGGATTAAAGTCCAAAAGAAAAATATGAATTTAGCAAAGAAATTCTTTTGGAAAAAATGCCTTTCCTTAATCAAAAAGCTTAAAAAGTATATGGCTCCAGTTGGAAATAGAACGTCCTACTACGAAAATGAAACCTTTAAATCGCTCAAATCTTTTGACTTCCGTTCACCCTGATGTGTGCCACATACTGAAAGGTCACATCTACCATTTCCTACTAATGTCCGTTGCCAAAGTCGAATGGAAAAATCAGAATGGTAATGGGAGAAAAGAAAAAGGTTCAGAAATGAACAAAAAAAATACTCCATCATTTCAACAACCGAGATGATTTAAGAAGTGATAAAATATACAACCCCTTCTCGCTTTTTTATTAAATAAACGACAACTAGAATCTGCTTTCAAAAGACTATCAAAACTTAATTTACTCTAAAAAGCTTTGAAATTTTTTTAATTCCTTCTGTCCCAAGTTAAATGCATGACTTGTAATTATTGAAATAAGTTAAAAGGAAATTTTTCAATTGACAAAATTAATCTAAACTCCTCACTAAATTCATCTCAGTTGCCAATAGAAGTTTCGTGCGATCAAAAATTTAAATCTTATGAAATGAGTCAATGAGCTGAAAAAAAAAAAGAAACATTTATTTAGTCATTTCTTGGAAGAGCATTAAAAATTTTATAATACCAAAGTACATGGAAATTTAAGAAAAAAAAATCTCGCTTTCTTAAAATCCGTGAAATTTTAACAAGTAGGATTTAAGGATAATTAATTTAAGATCAATAGAAGACTGTTTATATTACCTTACATACTGCTACCTTGATGTACAAGTTTATTGCGTTCTATGACTAAGCTTGTCAGTCAAAATACTCGTAAATGAGAAAACATAACAAAATAAGAAAACATGTAAAGTAACAATTTTTTAGTATATTTTATGCAAAAAATTATATTGTTCAAAGCGTATAGTTCTGATTACGTTATTTATAGTATGAATTTTAAGTTATATTTAGGTAATGAATTCATCATTAACATTTTGAATACCTATTTAAAAGAAAACTATATGCGTAAAATTTATATTCAGATCAATATTCAAATAGATCAATAAATTAATCTGGCAATCCACTATAATATTATTTAAAAATACAGTAATTAAATTATGGTTTATTTAACAGAAGCATTTCAATGTAAAAAGTCGGATTATTATTAGATTAATGTACTTACACGAAATACAAAGTTTCAACTCTTTTACTCCTCAGAAAATCTCAAAGAAAAAAAAAGGGGGGGCCATATTTCAGCGTTAAAGTCCAAGTGACAGTATCCTTTTAAAGAAAAGGAGGGTGTGGGGTAGAAAAGGGAATCAAACGAAGATCGATCCTGAATGATGTGAAGGAAATGAGTTTAAGCGTGAAAAAGATTCCTTCGGAAGAAATTATCTTCCAAAAAGGAAGCAAAAAACATGTTAAAAGACATGGCTAACTCACGGAGAAACCCCAAAAGCACGTTTAGATGATAACCTAGTGGATCGTGCATCGTGTACTAGATTTTGTTTCAAGTAAAAGGTCCTAGTATATTGACCAGCGAGGGAGAAAATGTGAGCACCGGAATCAAACGAGCTGGCTACTTTAATGATCAAAAGAAACTGGAGGAAAAAGGGGAGAAAAAAACAGGATTGATGGCGGACTTGGCTAAGAATTGAGAAATAAAAGTTTTATGTATAAAGTGAGCCTAAAAGTAAAGCTGCAGAGCCGGAAGAACTGACAGTAAACTAAGAGATTTTCAATATTTCAAGAGTAATGCGCATTCTTGAAACCTGATAATACGAGCTCAACTGTACTTCAATATTTAAAGAATGCTTTCGCAGAATAAAAGTCGAAGTATGTTTACATTTAGAATATAAGGCACAACTTTTCAAGTCCCAGAGGAAACCTTTTTTTTTTTTTTTTCATCGTACTTATTTGGAAAGTAAAAAAAAAAAACGAAGTAAGACTTAAGTCTTCAACGTCAGATTTCAGTTTTAACAAAGGGGATTGGGAATGGAAGCAAGTCTTTTTTTTCTTTTATAAAATCGCAACTAAGAAAAGTTCCGCTCATAGATTACATTTTCTTTAAACGAAAATATTTAATAATGCAGTTCTACAAAGAAATAAAGTAATTATCTTTAAAAATAACTAAATTATATATAACTTCAAATTAAGTTCAAAGAATAGAAAATAAACATTGGCATTTGACATTTTTTAGACCTTGCCATTCAATTCACACAAAAAACATAAAATATAACTTATAATACACTGGATCTGTATGACACTTGCTAAATCTCGACATCCGATGTATATAGATAATTTTATATCTCCGATTTCATATATTTTCATTTAAATAAGGCTAATAAAAATTTTAGTCTCTATTTCTAACTGCTTATGCTTAGGATAATTTTATATAAATAACTTATCACATGAACCTACAAACCGAAGGATAATTAACAAGGAGTGAATCAGAAACATGATTATTTTGTATATATATTCGTTCAATGGATTGTATTCTATCATTGATATACTATATCATTTTAATACACTGGGACCTATCTGGTTCTTGACAACCTAAATTGATGCATGCTTCTGTTTTGCGCTAAACTTTAACAGTCGTTGTATGCTTGTATTATACAGGAATTTCGGACAATACTGCATAAACTGTGCAGTGAGAATCTTCGCTTGGTGTACATAAAAATTGCTTAAGAAATCATACCTTTATGACAATTTTCCCAGAAAAGTGTAAACGAAAAAATTTGATGTCCCATCCGGTGCATGGAAATTAAGCTTTAATTGAAACATAAACAGTAGCAATTGAATATAACAAAGTATTTACATAAGAAGATGCTCAAGCGACCACCTTTGATGTCGATGCATAGATACCCTCACCGTACAGAGGCTAACTGCACACGATCGAACAGCATTATACCCCCAAGAGTGACTACAGTATGTAGACAAGCAACTAAGTCTTGTTCTGTAGGAGTTGGAGTTCGATATACTAATTCTTTTCAAAGTTCCAATATGAAAAGGTCAAAAGGAGTCCAATCTGGAAATTGTGGTGGCAAAATAACGGAGCCTTATAATCCAGCATTGACGCCTGGGTGACGGTGCGTTGTATAGAGAGAGTGGTACTCCCTCATAGTTTTTAAAGCAATGCCACTACATAGCAACCGTACATAAAGCGCGTCCAGACGAGAGAGGCGAGTTGATTTCGATCCGACTATCTCCTCCTGACCGCGAGCAACAAGTCACTATATCTGTAGCTGTGAATGACAGCTGGTTGAAAATTGTGTTCACAAAAATACCTTTCTTAAATCTTTTTGTTCCGCAATTTCACAAGATTCAAATAAAGCTTATTTTTCATGAACAGGATGTGACGCCATACTTTTTCTTTCTCATTTTTCTTGAAAACTATGCATCACAGTGTTTTGGACCCTTATTTAACTTTTACGTACTCCAAATTAGCATTATCGGTTTGCACAGTTTATAAGGGAATTGTCCGAACGCCCTATATATACACGCCAACGTACTTGCGTGTATGTGGGTGTTGGACAGTAAATTTTTTAATAACTCAGACTTCTGGTTAGTCGCGTAAAAGTGAATAAAAACCGCATTAAAATTATTTCTTCACATCCCAATTCACGTAAAAAAATTGAATAAAACGATGTTTATTTTTAACAAAATTCATAAAAGAATAAAGAAAATATTTTAAAACCCATTTTAGGTAAACTACGACATAGCAGTATCATCTGCAATGGATATATAAATGTAGTTCATCATAAAAACAATAAAACACTTCTGTTACATTTGCGTATATCAAACAATTATTTTTACGAAAACGGAACTTACAGTAAAGACTGATAATAAAGAGTACTTTATGCACTCTTAACTCGTCATTTTTTTGTACAAATACTTATGACTTAAAGCAGTCACTTAAAAAAAGCAACATGGAAAGATATATAAAAAAGATCAACCCTGAACAAAATGCTCCAATTTAAAGAAACTCGGTAACCGTTCCTCATCAAGTGCTTCTATGTTCCAGTTTCATCTATCAATTCTCTCTGGCGGTCTCTTAAACTTTGTTTTCATTCGTTACAATGTTTTGCTTTTTTTTTTCTTCCCCATTTTAGGACAATCTATTCACCTCTTAATGGTATTTCTCAGCAGTTCTTCTTTTCGCACCATTGACTGAATTACGAGTGTTTCCAGCTGTAAAAGAATCTGTAAAGTATAGGCCTTCGACTATATGGGTCAGTTGCAATGAAACATTTTTTGTTTCGGTCCACTTCTGCAAGTCAGATATGGGGCTTTGTTCTAATTTGAAAAAGATAACAGCACCTAAACAATTAGAATTAAGAATTTAAAAAAAGATTTTAAAAATGGATCACTGAAAAGTTTTTAATCTTAAACAAGTAATAAAAAAAAAATTTAAAGTCCATTCCTACTTTTTTTTTTTTTTTTTCACTATATTGCAGAAAGTCCCTTATAAATAATTTTTTGTAACTTAAAAAAAAATGAAAGAAAATTATCTCCCTCTCTCATACACACTTTCCATCTCTCTCACTAATTTATTCACACGTTTCATTTACCATATTGTTCCCTCGTTGACTCAGACTAGAACCCAGAATGAAAAAAGAATCTGAAAAAGGAATTTTTTTCCATCGATCTACACGCTTCGCCATTGACAGCATTTATTCCTAAATTTATATCCTGCTAAATATCTTATATAAGAGAAATTTTTTTTTCTCCCATATAAAACTAAAATTAATTAAAAATTAATTAATGAAAAAAATTTTTGAAAAAAACTGTATTAACATCAAGTGTCATCCACTACAAGTTCAAAAAAATGTATTTGAACTTGAGTGGATGAATAAAAAGTATTTTATTAAAGATTAAAAATTTGAACAAGTTATATATAGGGAGAGTGTGAACTAATAGTAGGAATTGAAAAAATAATAAAAGACAGGGCATATTTAATAAATTATAAGCTTTTTTTTTCTTCCAGAAATTTTTATTTGCAATGATGTTGTCATACAGTTTTCCCACAAGATTAATAATAAAAATGGGGTAATTTCCTTGAATCAAGATTCTTCTCTATAACGAAGCTAGCTAACTTATTATAGATTATAAATAGTTTTAATTTTATGTAAAATATTACTGTATTTGTAAGGTATAGGCATTCGACTATATGGGTCAGTTGCAATGAAACATTTTTGTTTCGGTTTACTTCTACAAGTCAGATATGTGGCTTTGTTCTAATTTGAAAAAGATAACACCACTTAAACAATTAGAATTAAGAATTAAAAAAAGATAAAAAATGGATCTCTGAAAGTTTTTAATCTTAAAAAATAATAAAGGACAGAATCAATCCTATATCCAGCAGTAATAGCATTTGCAACACATTTTTTTTTCCTGCCTTTGTCAAAAACTGAATGTGTAAATAAATTAAATGAAATATTTTATTTAAATGTTTTATTGAATGTATTTCTTTTATATTTTTTTTAATTTATTTTGTATATAATTTTTACACTTTAGAATTAAGACATACTAAAATTAACAAGACAAATATTGTGTATGCTAATCCACATGTATAAAAACATATATGATATATGTATGTGTGATGCCACAGCATAACATAAAATATAACACTTAAATGTTTAGTTATTTTTTATCTCAATTTATAATTACGTAGTTAAAATCCGTATCTAAAAATTACAAAAAAAAAACTTATTGAAGATAATTAAAACTTATTTCATTTTAATTAACTGAAAAACAGTTATTTTTTTATTATTATCAGATTTTTAAGCTATTAGTGAGGGCCAGTCTTAAAAAAAGCTGTCTGGCACCGTTAGCTAACTAAAAAAATTGGGTAAAAAATGTATAGTATTAGTTTACAATTTGCAGTTTTTGTTTTCCAGACTAACACTATTATATTCTTAAAAATAAATATTAACAGATTTAAGGTAAAAAATTAATTCTTAGATAAGGATGACTGCTTTATTTAGCTAATTTAAATTATTTAAGGGGAGAGATATTTAAAATTTCAAACCTTTAATTCTGCACACATATTTCTTTTAGTAAAATTTGCCAAAGTTAAATATATATATATTTTCTATAAATAGGCAATGCCAAGTCATACCTGTTAGTGTTACATGTGTTATACATTTCGATAAAGTAAAGTGATACATTTCGTAAAAGTAACTTTGTGAATTTCTGAATATATTCAAGGAGCACAAAAAAAATTTTAGATTTATTTTTCACGTTCAATATTTGGGAAAGTATTTTAAGATTTTTTTTAAAAATTGGAGAGAGGGGGGGATATTTTATGCACATGTTTAAGAATACAGTGGACTGCAGCAAAAAAAAAAAAAAAAAAAAAAAAGGAATTTATTCAAAGAAAAATAAACCCATTTAGTATATCCTAGGTCTGGAGTAAAAATTCTAAACCAGGACAAAAGTCCGAAGTCTTACGTAAAACACAACATAACAGCCAAAGAGTGCTTTCCTGAAACTGGACTAAGCTTGTGTCAATCACAAAATTTCTAAAGAAAAAGAGCTCAAATAATGACAAAAGAAGTCTGGCAAACAGGTAAAGTTTCTTTGGAAAACCCGCAACAATAACAAAATTTTTTTTTTTTCTTTCTTCCTTCTTCAACAGAAGAATGGAAAGATTAAAAAGAATCTTAAAAGTATAGAAAGGAAGTAATATTTCAGTATGAGAAAAAAACAGAAAATATACGGCTTAGGAGGTGCTTCCGTGGCGAGTACAAGTACTTTATTGTGACAAGAAAGTAAGCAAAAATGAAACGTAAATAGAGAATAATTTTACATTGTAGCTTTTCCTTTAAGGAATCAATCAGTATAAACAATTATTAGATAGGCGTTAGCTACATTTCAATACTCTATTAGCTATAATTTCAATATATATTTTAGTATTCTATTAGCTATAATTCAATATATATTTCAGTACTCAATTAGCTATAATTTCAATATATTCAGTATCTATTTCAATACTGTATTAGCTAAAATTTCCATATATTCAATAATATATATTTCAATACTATATTAGCTATAATTTCAATAAATATTCCAATATTAGCTATAATTTCAATAAATATTTCAATATTCTAGTAGCTATAATTTCAATAAATATTCCAATACTCTAGTAGCTATAATTTCAATAAATATTTCAATACTCTATTAGCTATAATTTCAATAAATATTTCAATAGTCTGTTAGCTATATTTTCAATAAATATTTCAGTACTCTATTAGCTATATTTTTAATATGTATTTCAATACTATATTATGTATAATTTCAATATATTCAATAATATCTATTTCAATACTATATTATGTATAATTTCAATATATTCAATAATATCTATTTCAATGCTATATTATGTATAATTTCAATGTATTCAATAATATATATTTAAATATTCTATTAGCTGTAATTTCAATGTATTCAATAACATATATTTCAATATTCTATTAGCTATAATTTCAATATATTCAATATTATATATTTCAATACTCTATTGGCTATAATTTCAATACATTCAATACTCCATTAGCTATAATTTCAATATAAACAATAATATGTATTTCAATACTATATTAGCTACAATTTCAATATATTCAATAATAAATAAATAAATAACACAGTATTGAAATATATAAGTTCTTTACACTCTTCATTTTGTTCTCAACTGTTAAACTAACAAATGATATATACGTATTTGCTTCAATGAAAAAATATAATTTGTTTCACATCAGATTCGCTATGATAATCTTTGTTTAATTATGTTTTTGAATAAATTGCATTAATTTTACATATTATATAGTATGAAGTTATTATCAATTTGAAAAATGATTATCAATGAACTAATCATGTTTTCCATAACATAGGAAAAGAAAAAGAAAGATATTTCAACTATTTGTATATTTTAATTGAATTCAAATGTTTTTTTAATATTTAATAATAAATATTAAGTTTTCGTAATTTATTGTGAATAAAATCTCTATTATTACAAGAGCTATCTTAATAATGCTACAGTGTTTTTACTATTTTTCGAGGACAATCAGCAGAGGTTTTTTTTTTTTTTTTTTTTTTTTTTTTCCTGTTATTATTTAAAAAAAAAAAAAAACCCCAGCAAATTATAAATTATTATTTTCAACGTTACATTCTTTTGGAAAAAGAAGTGGAGTTTCAAAAATTAAAAACATATGAATTTTTTGAAATATTTTTATTAGAATTCTTAAAAAATGCTATTTTACATTAACGAATAATGGCAATGAATTTTATTATTTCTAAATGTCAAGTAATTTTTAACAACGAAACAACAAACAAGTTTATATAAAATGTATAGTTTCTTATTTGAAAAAAAATTAATCAAAGTAATAAACTGAATATATCACTCATAATGCAGACAAAAAATGCAAATTTAAATTTATTGATCGAAAAACCTTCTCCAAATTAATGAGTTTCACTCTATTTACTAAACAAAAGACTAGGAAATATCAAAAATCAAACGGTAATATACCATATCAAGTCATTAAAATTTTATCTCTCATTTAAAAATAATTAATTAAACATGATAACCAACGCCGTTTTAATAAGAACCAAATCTTAAACTCATCACTTTAACCTTCTCATCTTAGTTTTCCATTTCCAGAATAAAATGTGTTCCAACTTTTGCTCTACTAATGGGTTCGAAAACAATTCTTAATTAAAATATGTGCATGCGGTGATAGATTATGGAAAAACTCAAAGAAAATATATTTCATTCTAATCGCTGAATTAATAAGCCTTATATTCATTATTTACTTCAAAATAATAAATTAAAAAAAAAGAAACGCCATCCTAATTATCTTAAAACCACTTTTCGAAAGAGCATAAATAAGAGAATACTAGAGAAATTCAATTCACATGGGAATGAATATTAGCTACACATTTATTACTTCCCCTTGATTGTTCATCTACTTTACGAAACATCTACAAAGGATGAACGATTGGGGCCCGAAGTTGATTGCAGTAAGTCCATAAGTCAGTAATTAAGAGCCTGATGGGATTTAATTGGAAAAAGTAATTACTTAATAAGTATTTCCTACATAACACATTAAAACCCCAGACTCAAACTTCGATTGAAATAATTACGCGAGCAGTAATTTTTTCATAAAAAAAAATATGTATATATTACTCAAAATATAATGGCCGCAATTTGATACTTCTTTCGCAGACTACACTTAATTGGATATTACATAAATTAGGCATATTTTTCATTCTTTAATTAAGAATTTTTCTATCCACTCTCCCCAAGAAAATTATGGAAATCGGATGATAAATAAAACGAAGAAATAAATTATTATGAGCATGCTGGATGTATCTGGAATAGTCAGTTATTTATTCTGGAGAAACAATCAAGGAAATCGTTGTGAAGGAAATGGGATTGCTTGTTTTATAAAATCATAGGTTGTGCAATCATTGTTGAATAAATGTATGTCATCAGAAAAATAGTCGAATAAATAAAGCACTTCGAATTTATTCGTTGTATGGTTTTATATTCGTAGTTAGAATAAGTGCATTTTTTTCGATCCAAATGCATTTGTTTTACAATGTAACGAAACTGAAAACGAAATTATTTTTAATCTTTCTTCCAAGAAAGCGTAACATTTGGTTATATTGTTAGGTTTTTCCACATGACAAGAATCTTTTAGTATTAGCTGATGTTTTATAAAATATATATCTACCAGTATTAAGTTAAATAAAAGTGTTATATAACATTTTATTGATTATTTTGTGCTCTGCCAAATGGTATGTTTTGTTAGCTTATAGGTGTCGAATATTTTAAAAATATATAGAAGTAAAGAATCCTTCAAAATATGGATAATTTTTTTGTATGAATATAAACTTGGACATTCTTGTTACCTAAGCAGCAACATAGCAGTAATGATACTTTTGGGAATGGTACACCAAATTTTCCCACTGTGAGGCAATGGTTTGCGAAATTTAAATCAAGAGATATGTATGAGCTTAGAAAATTAACACAGAGAAAGATCCGAAAGTGTCATTTGTTTTGATTTTGAGAAAGCAAAATTTAAAGCTAACCATACAATAACTGTTAGAGAACTTGATGTTGATCTCAGAGTAAGCATAGCAACTATTTCTGGACAACTTTCAGGGATTGAAAAGGTTTAAAAACTTGACAAATGAGCTCTTTATGAGTTGAAAAACAGGCAAAAATTGCAATGCTTGCAGATTTAGACATCATATAGTATTCGGCATAGAAATTTATCCTTTTTAGATCGTATATGACAATCAAAAACGCTGAGCAATGCGGCTGGATGAAGATGAAAATTTATAGATAATGGTGTCTGGGGGCTTAATACCACAGCCAGACTCAGACGTACCAGACCAAACTTACAACCAACGAAGACAATGTTCATGTTTCGGTGAAATCAAAGAGGATCCCTTATGGCTTTCAAGAAATATGTCACACTGTTAATGAACAGTATTATTGTCAACAAAAATATATTATGTATAAGAAATTGCTTTTATAAGAATCAGCAGTAGCAATCCAAAAACTGTACGAATTGGAAGTTTGAGGTTCCAATTCATCCACCATATTCATCACAGTTGTCTCCTACTGACTACATCTTCTTTAAACATTTGGAATAGTTTTTAAAGAATAAACGCGTCAATCAAGAAGCTATCAAAACAGCATTTACTGAATTTATTGACTTTAAATCAAAGGTTCTCTTTGAAATATTATAAAATTGCTTTGTAATCGATGGCAGCAATGCATTGATGTAGATGAAACATAATTGATTAAATATGTTCAAACAATTTGTGTTTTACTAAATTGTATACTAAAAAATATATTTCATATAAAACAAACCAATGTTTTTAAGATAGTTTATAAATTATAGCTTTATTTTATTTAAACGAAAAATATGCTTGTTTTAAATAATTAATACGAAACTTAAATCTAAGCGTTTAATATGATTTATCAAAATATTTTTTAATGTTTATCCAGCAAACATGATTTTTATGTGTATATTTTTGCGATTAAGCTTTTTTTTAAAATTATTTACGATTAATTTAATTCGTTAATTTCTTCTCGAAAATTAATGTATAATTTATTGAGCTGACAGACTTACACTGTTTACTATTTTATCAAATACAGCATCTTAACCCTGCATCTGCAAGTATTTGCGATTGTTTCACACTAAAATAGTAATGCTGAATTTCAAGCAATAGAAATCAAATAAAAGCATCCGTCTGCTCGTTTGACAGTTTAAGGTAAAGTATTTCTTAATAAAGAATCCTTCTATTGATTCCTTACCCTTGATGGTGGCAGATGTAAAGTAGCAATTCCTACTGGTAACTTTCATATAAATTTATAGAGATTTATGAGAAATTTTTGCTGTTCTATAAGGCTTTTAATTTACAATTGTTTCTTTCTAGTGAGGACTTTTGATAAACATATATAAAATCAGCTAACTGTGTCTCAAATGAGTTTATTCAACAAAATACATTATAATATGATAATTTTATAAATCTATATTAGACAATATGGAGTTCACGAAGAGTATGAACTAATAATTTCAATTTTTTAATTTTTAAAATTTTAATTTTTAACTTTTTTTAATTTTAATTTTTAACTTTTTTAAAATTTCTTAATTTTAATTATTTATACTGTTGTAATAACTCTAAGTTTGAATAAAGTCAAATTTAGGTAAATTTGACTTCAACGCTAAATTTGAATCAATCGCTTTTCGTGTATACACTTATTTAATTGAATCATTCACAAATTAGCAGATTTATCATCATTGTAACGATAGCAGTCAATTTAAATTTTTTAAGTGAAGAATTATTGTAAGGAAATTTGAAATAAAAAAATTTTTGATTTCAAATTTTTATTTTTCATAAATCAATACTTTCATAATACCGAAGTTTGAAATAAATCTTTCAGCAAAACCAAAGTTTAAAGAATATACTAGTATGGACATGAAAACTTTCTGTGAGATTTATTCAAAATATTTCTTACTTAACAACAGAACTTTCCAAAAGAGAAAGCCAATCAATTTGGCAAACACGAACGAGAAGGTTGAGAAAGCCGGCTAATTTAAAATTGAGATAAAATTATCGGGAGAAAACAGCGGCCCTGTTAAAACAACAATTAGATGACTTCCAGTCCACAGGTCCAGGCTGAGCTCTGAAGCAAGCCGATTCCCGTCACTTCGTAAATCTCATAAACTAACAAGTCGTCAAGCGGCATCTCGTTAATTTTAGCCTTTATATCTAATATAAGTGATCGATACTTAGGCCATACAGCTGAATAATTCATCGGTCTCGCAGCCAGAGCTCGTAAATTCATAACTGTTGTCCCTTACGCATTAGTAATCAGTCTTAGTTCCAAACGCTGGTGAACACACAGTTGGCATCCTTTAGAGATAAATGGGAGATGATTTTCTGCAGATATACACAACGACGAAAGCTAAAACATCCATGCAGAAGAGAATGCATAATGTATATTCAGAGATAGAAAACAGACGACGAGGGGTGGATTTTTATCTCAAGATAATGTTGGAAAATGAAGGATATTCGGGCTCTCAGTTTCGTTGCATTATCAGCAAAAGAATTTGTTTTATTTTACTTCAATATATATATATATATATATATATATATATATATATATATATATATTAGTGTGTGCGTGTGTATTCTGAATTCCTATCACAAATTATTCAAATGAAACAATGTAATACCTCATGTTGCTTAAGGTGTATACAGATTAATACAGGTTTTAATAATTATATGACTAAAAAATCCTAAGTACATTGGTACAGATGTCTCAGCGGTAATGTGCATTAGTTGGTTCCTATCTCAAATTATTAACCTATCACAAAATATTCAAATGAAACAGTGTAATAGCTCATGTTGCTTAAGGTTAATACAGGTTTTAAGATTTATATAACTAAAAATTCCCAAATACACTGGTGCAGATGATTCAGCGGTAATGTGCAATAGTTGATATACAAGAAGAACAAAGCATCGATTCTAGTAGACTGTTTGTTTTACGGCCACAACTTTGAAAAACAAGTAAACTCGGTAGAGACTGTGATAGCATTTAGCATGGATAGTTGACTGGTATGAGTTTATAGGGCTGTCCCAACAATGATGCATAAGAGTTTAGGAAACACTCTTGGAAGACACTACTCTCCTCCACAATTTTGGAGAGCAACTAAAAGCCATGAAATGATGTTATCTATCATAATACTGTTAACAAGTTAAGCCAGTTCATGGGTCAAGAAGGACAATCAATGGGACAATCGTGAATAAAAAATTTTAAATTGTTGAAAGTATATTAATAATATTATATTAACCAAGTTCAAAGTTAGTCCAAATTCAGAAATAGTAAAATTAATTATATAATAAATTTAAATAGTTTATGAAATGCACTATGACAGAAGTTGAATATTTTGAAGAGTTATCATAGAAGACGTAAAAAAAAAAAAAAACCATCACAGAAAAAAACATGGTTGCGTATTTTAAATAAATGCATTACAATATTTTACTATTAAAAAATACTGCAATCGAAATATATTAAATGTAAATTAAAATAATAATATAAATTAATTAATTCCTTAAAAAAACACTTTCCTAAAATTATGTAAAGTTTCATATGCAGAAATCAATATAGATTTTTTAATCATTCTTTAAATATAATAAATATAATTAAAAAAAAAAAAACAGAATACAAAAAAGAAAAAATACGAAAATCTACCTTGTTACTGACGTAAACTTAATTAAAATTTTAAAACTCTATGAATATTTTGAGCGTATTTAACGTCTACGTAATTAAATAAAAAAAAATATATCAAACATCTTCAAAAATTTACAAAGAATTACTTCTTAAAAGTCAAAGAAGAAAAATAATGAAAACGCTTATCATACATTAAACATCAACTGCCCATTTCCTTAAAATTAAAGAAAATAGTTAAGTAACAAATTTTTACCTCGAAACTAATAAATGTATCCAAGTTGTGAGAAAAATATCTGAAAAGATGGGGATGGCCTTTTTTAAAAAATGATCTTTAATCTTCAGTAGATAATGTTTTCCTTTAGTCTTGACAAACAACCTTTTTATTTTAACAAATTCCTTCGAGAAAAGACCAGTAAATCTACCAAATACTATCACGATTTTTCTTTCTTTGCAACGGATGACCAGATTTCGGCACTAACAACTCAGAAAACGTGAAAATCCTTTAATCCTTCGTAATGTTTAAGCCATGAAGAAAATCACTCACTTTAATTAAAGCGAACGATCAAAGTGTTTTTAAAAGACGCGAAAATATCTCTCCTCTTGATACTCTCCCATTCTTTTAAGATAGTGTCGATACTTTAAAATTTCCAGTGAATGTTTCAATAGCGCTTCGGATAAACTCTTCAACAGTCTTCATCTAGTAACCCCCCTAAATGAAACTGCCTTCAACAATACCGAATGAGCAACTTTGTTGCTTGAGTACGATTTGCTACAGCTCTTGAGAAGTTTATGCAAAGAACCGGCCAGGCGAATTAATTTAACACGCCAGGAACTCATATTAATGAGAATATATTTAATAGAGTTTTGGAAATCTCTAAACAAAGCGGAATTTTGCCCACTCACCAACTGCGATGCTTGCCCAAGTTCAACTAAAGAAATCATGGCACAGAATCGCACACACAAAAGAAGCCTTGCAAAGTTGACTGAGGTAAATTAAAAGACCCTAGACGCACAACTTTCGTTATTATATTATTAGAGTCGAGGCTTACTCGTAGATATCTTAGCGAACTGGAATGAATTGCGCTAACACGGGCCAATGATCACGATAATCACTAGCTTTGGAAACGAGAACCAGCTTCTTTACTAGGACAATTGAAGTAGAATATGACGGATTCGCAGCCAGAGAAACAAATGGATTTCGCCCTTTCTTAAGGGTTATATTTCGCTATCTTACATGATGATGAGTTGGGTAACATGTTTTAGCAGAATTCACGCATGCAAATCCACACAATAAACATTTATTTTATCATAAGCTTTTAGAGATATATAATTCAAGGTACCTGGAATACTTACTGTAAACAACAATCATCATTTCAAAACAACATTTTGCGATTGTGGTAAGATCAAGTGTTACTTAAAATATTAGAAATAAAAATTTTGTATATGGTTTGCAAGATTTAGGGTGCTTAGAAAAACAAAAAATTAATGTAATGCACTTATTACAATCATATTCGATATTTTTAATTAAAAATATTAAGAAATATATATATATATATATAATTCAAGGTACCTTGAACACTTTCTGTAAACAACAATCATCACTTCAAAACAACATTTCACGAATGTGGCAAGTGTAAAAAAAAAAGATTACTTAAAATAGAAGATAAAAAATAAAAATAATAAAGATTACTTAAAATAGAGAAATAAAAATTTTGTATATGGCTTGCAAGTTTTAGGGTGTTTAGAAAAATAAAAAATAATTTTGAACTACTAATTACAATCATATTCGATCAATTTTATTTTATATACTTACTAATATTTTTAATTAATTTCCCTTTAAAATTAAATGTTGGTTCTGCATAATATACTTTTGCAAATGTGGATGGATATAGTAGTAGTATTAACAGTTTAATATAATTCATTATTTTATTTTTTTTTTTTATCGACAATGTTTTTTTAAAAAAGGAGGATACCTTTCCATAATTCTTAGAATTCACTATCTTAAAATCAATTCTTTCTTTTTATATATTTATATAAAGAATTTGGATGATTTAAAAACAATTATTCCAAAAATAAAAATTCGAATGTACCAGCAAATACTTCGAAATACTTAACATGATCCTTTAATCTTAGAACAAACATTGTCCTTTCACTTTGCAGATTAAAATGCAATGCTTACAGTGCCTCTGGTTGATAATAAAAAAGTAAAAGTTATAAGGATATTTTTTTAATAAAATATCCATTAAAGAATTAATATATATTTAATTTATAATATAAATCCCCATTTTAAGAAAGAATTTCTCCTGTTGAGTTTCGAAAAAGGCAAGCCAATTACACTAAGCTCAACGGCTCAATATTGAAGTTAGGAAGATATATAAGGTGAAGATTAAGCTAAGTAATCTTTCATAACTGAAATTTAAGCAGGCAGAACTTTTAGCTAATTATTGGATGAATGGTAAGCCTTTTCTCCATATCCAATTGCGAAATTTCAAAAGAAGGAATTAAATATTCAAGGTTAAAACGGCAAAAATAAGCCCAGATAAGATAGCCCAATGGCCTTTTAATATTATCAAATATTAAAATCTCCAAAGAATTCTGAAAGAGTAGTTGAGATACATACAAATCAATACTAACCGAATTTGAAAGAACAGCAAATCATACTTTAAGCCATTAACAGTTAAACATAGCTTTTGTCAAGCCAAATTCAGCTTTATCCTTATTACTGAAAGAGAGAAAGTTTCACCTAAGAATCGATAGCTGGCATCAATGAAGATACGGAAGGAAACTGATTAGAATTGAAGTGAAGCAAGTCGAATTGCATAGGAAACTTTGAAGAGGAGGGTAAATTTCGGATATATGCTGCTAACATCAGCAGCATCCGAAGATTTCAGTCACGTGGACTTTGCTAATGAGGTAAGGGATGGTTGACTTTGATTTCAAATTAATGTCTTAAAGCATGGAGAGACAAAGGCGTATATCTTTAAGCAGATGAGGAAAAAGTTTAAGACAGCGTTTTTTGCTTTTACTGTCGTTAACTTTTTTTTCCAAACCAACTGAATTAAAAAAAAAAAAAAATCTATTCAAGTAAATACTGAATTCATTTCACTAAATTAAAATTGTCAGCTATAAGAAAGACAGTAGTTTTAAGAATATTTGAGGAAGTTCAAGAGATTTTGTTTCACGGAAGTATCCAAAGAAGTTTAGTAAAACTGAATTTATTAAAATAATTCATTAAAATTAATTATTTCTTATTTAACTTCGCTTTTTTTTTTTTTATTTTTTATTGTTGCACCCTCAACTTGTTTATGCTCCATTGAAGATCCCCCTCAGGAAAGTTGAAGGACCCTCTTGAAGCCTCGCGGATATTTCTATGGGTAGGGGAAGGGAAGCCATACTTCTACCCTTTTTGATAACCCTCCAAACTTAGGAATTCAGCTGGATTCACACCACATACTAAGCTCGCACGTCGCTAAACGTCAGCCAATCAGAAGTCTGATTTCTTTCCCACTGAAGCTTTTGATCTGTTGATGTTCTTCTAGGTGCTATCTTAATATCAGGTGGGAATTCAACCAGCCAGCACAATTTGAATAGAACATCACAGACGACATCTCAGTAATTTGTATCTCCATACACCTTTTCACGTTCTATGAACAAGCTTTTCGACACACAGATTTAACGTTCCCAAACTAGACGTAGATAAAAGAATCGTTTGATAACGTTTATCAGAGCTCAAACCTAGTGGACTCATTTCAAAAGACGCGCTAAAAACGTGAACGTTTCAGACAATACTTTCATTTATACTCCTTATTAAACAGCAACCTGATGGCCAATTGGCTCGCGCTCTGGCCTTTGTACCACAAGCTTCAAGTTCGAATCCTGGATGGATGTTTGTTAGTGGTTCGGAATCCACGTTAAGCTGTAGATCCCGGTCTAATTAGCCTAAAACGTGCACAAAATGAACGTAGTAATGTACGTACCCAAGCCCTCATTAAAAAGTAACGAATGAGTAACGCCAATTTTTTTTATTACAGTATTATTTTTTAATATTAAAACTTCTTTTGTATCTTGATGGTAAACTTATGACATAATACTATTTCGAATTACATGTGTTTTTGACAATAAAAGAGCATTTGATAAAGAATGACAATTAAGATAGTTTTAAACTTTTAGATCATGTAATAACTGACTTAACTAAATTAATCATATATTCTTCATTAATTGTCAATGAATGTAAAGTATATTTTTTAATATTTTAATTTATTTCATTCTCTTTATTCCTAAAAGTAGCATTAAAAATGATCGACTTTAAAAAATTGGATAAATATAAATATTCATTTATTTTAAATTCTAATATAAAATTTTACAACCAAACATTAATAAAATAAAATTTTCATGTTTATGTTTACTAGATATCCAAGATTGATCAAAATTGTTTCGTTTTCAAATTACATCTATAATCCATGCAGATGTGTATTTTCGTTTTTTTTAACTATAATTTTGTATTCATCTATCCTATCATTCTTCGGAAAATTGACAGGTTTGTAACACGAAACATGATCTGCACGCATACAAACGCTTTACAGAAACTTTGCAAATAACAATTTGTCATTGTCAGTTATTCTCAAGTTCGGCTGTACAAAAAATATTGAGAATGATGATGAATATTGTGTTTTTCACGTTATAAATGATCCAGTTTAAAATATTAAAATCGAGATTGAAATTTATTCAAAAAAATTCACGTATCTCTTTAAATTAAGAATAATTATACAGTTTTTATTAAATTCCTACTATTAGTTCATACTCTCCCTATATATATCTTGTTCAAATTTTCAATCGTTAATAAAACACTTTTTAATCATCCACTCAAGCTCAAATACATTTTTTTTATATTTGTAGTAGATGACATTTGACGTTAATACAGTTTTTTCAAATATTAATTCATTAATTGAATTTAATTAATTAATTTTAGTTTTTTTGAAATTTAAATTGCGTGCACCTAATAATAGATGGCGCCAGATGTAAGAGGAAAAATTCAACATTATTTATAAAGACTTTCTGCAATACAGTGAGAAAAAAAAATAGGAATTGACTTTAAAAAAAAATTTTTTTTTTTTTTTTTCTATTACTTGTTTTAGTTAATTTTCTATTACATACACATCGATAGAATTGAATTCTTAATAATCTCCATAAATTCTTTGAAGATTCATAAAGAATTAGACAGAAAAAAAAAGGTACTATAAATGTAGTACTCGTAATGTAGCAATTATTTTATTAATAGATCATAAAATATTGTTCTCATCGTTTGAATAGGATACAATGCTGAATGAATAACAGAAACACTAATTTTTTTCTTTGAATCAATTTCATATTCATATTATAACTATACATATCATGTATAATACATTCATGTATTTTATTATTAAGTTATGAACTAGAATCTTTAAAAAAATCAATGGAAAATTCTATAAAAGGCACGTTGACATTTAAAAATTGTATATAAAGAGCTGAAGTGTTTGTGACACTTTTCAATTTCTTCATATATTATGAAAGTAGATGAATATATGAATTCATAAAAGACATACAGTTCTGTAGAGCAAAGAATTTCCTTTTAGATGTAAAATGTTACATTTTTAAAAGGCAAAGCGAATAAAATATACATTAATCTACATATAATTCTTATAAAACTATTCTGTCACACAGTAATCATAATATGCAAGAAAATTTAAAGACGTATACCTTGAATTTCTGTCTACCAATTTTGCAAATATCCAGATGCAGAATTTAATTAGTGATTAGGTTTTTCTGTCCGTATTGAAATGTCTTTGTTTAACAGAATTGCTAGCGTTGCAGTTACAATATAAATAGTTAAAACAATTAAATCAGCAATTCTCAAATTATGCGTTAGTTATTACTATGGGGAAAAAATTACTATAAGCAAATAAAAAAAAAATCGGTATGTTTTGTTAATTTTTTAAAAAAAAGTTTTTATGAACTTAATTTTTTTTTTTTTATCACGAATTTAAAAATCACAGAAATATAATTTGATTAGTAAATAATACTCGACTTTAAATCTAAGATTATTAAAAATAAAGTAATTAGTTTTCCGACAGCAAAATTATTCGACTGTGTTTTTTTATTCGATAATGTTGTCAAAGCATGTCCAAGCATGTTAATAATCTAAATGTAATTTTCTGATTATACATCGAACTAAAAAATGCTTCTTAAAAATATAATTCGTTTCATGGTGACCATTAACATTAAAATCTTACAGTACTTTTTGCAGTAAGTAATTAAATATTCGTAATGAGTTATCGTTACATTTCAAGACAATAAATTTCAACTGATAATAATAGTACTCTGAATACCTTAATTTTGAAATAAAGAAAAATGATATGATTCAAATGCTTCAAATATATGATCAAAAAATAATTCAATTCAATTCAAATTCAAATGCTTCAAATATATGATCAAAATAATTCAATTCAATTCAAATTCAAATGCTTCAAATATATGATCAAAATAATTCAATTCAATTCAAATTCAAATGCTTCAAATAATAAAAAAAATTAAATGATGATTAAAATTACTTAACATTTTATGATCAAAAACTGAAAATGCTTAGAATTTTTTACAGAATTTTTCCTATTAAGAGGAAAAGGTTTGGCCATCATTGATATAAATTATTTTTCACATAAAATTAAAATTATCCAAACAGCATTTCCCCAATTCTCTAATAAAGTTTTTTTTACTTGGACGTGATACTATTATAGCCAATAAATAAGCGCATTACATAAACCCATAGTAGTCTATTTTTTTACCTTTTACTTTTTTAATTTGAAAAACTTCACATTCCTTTTGACGTTTAGTGATCATAAGTATTATGGAAAGTTCAATGCTTTATTTTTTATATTAGCAATATATGAATAACAGTACTTAATATTCCAAGTGCTTAAAATAAAATACTTAGAATACTATTGTTTATTACATTTCAATGTGAACGATTCCTTTCAGCACAAACTAACAACGAATATTTATTTTCCTATTACGCAAATTATCAAATATTTAATAAATATCGGAAAACAATTAAGTGGTCAGCCTGTTCTTAAGAACTGTTTTCTCGTTTTAATATCATCATGAAGTACTCTCCGTGTTAACAAAAAATATTTAGACATGATTTAAAAGCGTCACAGTCGGTATAGATACATTTCTATGAAAAATATAATTGTGCGATTTTGAAAATTATTTTAAATTCCTTATAAATTAGAATAAATAAATTCCTTATAAATTAGAGAATAATTTTTAGTAATTCAAAATTTCATAATAATCAGATTGTGCATTGCTTAAAAAGTCATTTTAATTACTTCTTATTAACTTTTCATGTATTTAATGAAAGTTAATAGATTTTAATCTATGGGCATACGTTTCTACCCCATTTAAACATTGTTTGGAGCAGCATGGCCAAATCTGGCCCTTGTGCCATTAAACTCCAACCAACCAATCAACCCCATCTACGCCCCCGTTCAAGGTCGTGCCCCACGGTCCACCCTCACGGTTCACTGATACCATCCTATTTAAATCTACAGGCACCCCCAACCATTATTTTAATAGGGGAGGGGAGAGAAGAATGGACAAAGCATATAATTTAAAATCAACTTTGAAGAAAATGTATCATTCAATACAACATAAAACAAGCCATATGAACAAGCGCAGTCTTAACATATAAATTATTCTAAATAACAAAAAATAATAATTTATTTATATATATATATATATATATATATATATATATGAGGGGTGTTGTTGTTTTTTTCAATTCCTTCTATTAGCTCACACTCTCCCTATATATATCTTGTTCAAATTTTCAATCGTTCATAAAACACTTTTTATTCATCCACTCAAGTTCAAATACATTTTTTTTTTTTTAACTTGATGTGAATACAGTTTTTTCAAATATTAATTCATTCATTAAATTTAAATAATTAGTTTTAGTTTTCTTTTTTAGATTTAAGTTGCATGTATTTACCAATAGATGGCGCCAGATAAACTTAAACAAAATGAATGAAAATTAATTATAAAGGACTTTCTGCAATACAGTGAAAAAAGTAGGAATTGACTTAGAAATTTTTTTTTTATATTGCTTGTTTTCTTATTTAATATATATATTTTAAAAAATAATAATAATATCGATAAAGTTCGTTTTAGAATGAAAGTGAGAATGACGCGCGTTCGCAGCAATGCTCTTGCACATATGCGTCCAGTATACTTTGCGTGCGTTTAGACGCCATTTACAGCAGTATCGTCTGTGTGTATGGAACTAAAGATTATAATGTTAAGAAAATTGAGTCGCCCGCCAAATGTGAGATACAAACTGTAATTCGATCCTTGAGTGCCATGATGAGCAACCCCCTGGCCTACCTTCTCTGATTTCTGAACATTTGTTTCGTGTTGTGGACAACAAAATACGAGAGGACAGACGATTTACGATTTCAATGTTATCAAGTGAATTTCCATAGGTTTTCAAGCTCCGTTTTGTACAACATTGTTTCGGGAAAACTGAATTGTCGAAAATTGTGTTCTTTGTGGATCCCAAGACTGATCACAAAGCAAGGAGATTGGACTGTGCTTTATCGTTGTTGAAGATACCTTCAGGAAGAAGATGAATTGTTGGAATCTTTACAAGTGATGAGACTTGGGTGTCTTACATGACTACCGAGTCCAAGCAACTTTCAATGGAATGGGAATCTTGAATAAGAATGATTGCTTTATTTAATCAACTTATATTATTTAAGGCGAGTTATTTAAAATTTTAAACCTTTAATTCTCCACAAATATATAAGACTCTTTTACGATAAAATTTACCAAAAATTCTGTTTTCTATAACTGGCGCTACGCTAAGTCATATCTTCGGGATACAAATAATATATCAAAATACAATAGAATAAAACATAAGTCTTTTAGAATTCATTCAAATTTATTTATTACTACTTCAATACTTTTATTTATTATTTTTTTTTCGACAAATCGTGTACAGATAAAATATCTGGATTTTTAAACTAAATCGCCCCAAACTTCGATTCTTTGCTAATCTCTGCTATTACCTTAATGTACAAACAAATTTTGGTTCTAAGATATTTAGTGTAAATATTTATACACTTTTTCAAAATTTATTCATTATAGATATATATGACAAAAAAAAAAAAAAAAAAAGCCATAACATAGAATGTACAATCAATAAAAACTATAAAAGTACTCGTATTTCGATTTTTAAAAAAAGCTATTTAAATATTATGACACCACAAAAATGTAATCATCATTAAAAAATAACACAAAAAATATATACGAAATATTAATTAGGTTTCATTGGCAGCAAGAGTTTTTTTAAATTACGCTCTGTTTACATTTATTTATTTGTTTTTTAAATTAATTTTTTTTATTTGGCATTTCCATAATATTTGATCAAAGATTTAAAAAAATCAGTTAAAAAAATTATTTACGATGAGTTTATAAAAATAAACTGAATGCTATTTTTTTCTACATATTCTACACCCTAAAATAAATAAAAAATCGTATTCAACTTTTCAGTAAAAACATTTTTAAAAATTTCTAACTAACAAGGTAAAAAACATTCAACTTTTCATTACTAAAAGTACTCCTAATTTTTTTTCCCCCTTTCTTCACTTCAAAAGAAAAAATTATAGAGAGGAATATTAATTATTTTTCAAAACACTAAGCTTTTGCTTCCAACATTTTAGAATTTCCAATTTCAAAATATGTTCAAGGTTGTTGTTTTATCCTAAGAACCCCTGCATCCTTTAATAAAGCAAATGAAATTGATGCAACTTCAAAGGATAAAGCAGGTGATAATTAAAATTTGCATTCAGAAATTTTGACTTTGAAGATGTACATTCAACACATTTCCAAAACTCCAAAATGAACGAGCTATAGTACGAAGAAACAAACTGCACCAAAATCCAAGTGAATTATTCGATGTTTTTTGACAAAAATCTAGTTCAAATGTCTGCTGATAGGTGGTGCTGTAGCATACACATATATGCATGAACTGTTGCTTAGTTTGTCGCTCTACAGTCATCTTGTGCGCACGAGGGTTAAATAGACCGGGACCTACAGTTTTGAGTGGATTCCGAACCACTAACAAACATCCCTGCCGACGCCAGAACATGAACTGTTGCAGTTTTATCCTTACAAATTGTAATTCATACATCAACTGCTACCAAGTGATCACAATAAACAAATGAAATTCACCAAATTGACAATAAAAAAATGCTGATGATGATGCACAATGATCTCTAAATATTCTTTAGACTGATGAGGCTACGTTTTTGTTGCAAAAAAACTGTGAATGTATATAATTGTCAAATATGGGCAAAGGAGAATCTCCATCAGTGCATGGAAAATCCACTACGCTCATCGTGATCTAGAGTTTTGTGGATTTACGGCATATGCCATAATTTATCCATTCTTTTTTGATCGAGAAGTTGGATTGGAAAATGTCTTGCGCTACATGAAAATGTTACACAAGAATATGGCATGTTTGCTAGAACAAATTTTTCTTGGAACTAATGTTAATGAAAATTGGTAAGCCACCGCATATTGCGCCCTCTGTGAAGCAATTCCTCCTGAAAGCAATTGTTTACGATCATATCTTTTATGCACCATCGTCTGACATCGTCGTCTGGTTTGAAACCCATGGATGTTTGTGGAATTATTTGAAGTCTCTGATGTGCATCAATAGCCTATTATCTCTTGTGCAATTAAACATGCTATCCGCCGTGAAATTGCTTCAATACATCCAAATATCCTAGATCTTTGCTAAATGGTATGATTACACGACTGTAGAATATGATTCTTTAAACATAGTGTTTAATTGAAAGAATAAAATATAAAGGATAACAGTCAAAGAATTATACACTATCACCAATTTTTTTTTTTTTACACTAAAGACAAATTAGAATTCAATACATGGTTTTAATGCAAATCACATCCTCCTATAATAAATAACTTAACTTTTCATGAATATTTTTTATTTACCTTGCGCATTGTTTTCCTAACTAATCGATTATTTTTCTTTCAAAATTTTTCATCATCTCAGATAATCAAAATAAAAGATAAATTCAGGTTTAAATTATCAAACCACTTAAAAATATTTTAGTTTTTTATCCACTAAAATGCAATGATAAATAAAATAAAAAAAACTTTTTTAAAATACAATACGTAATATGTTCTTATCATAAAGGGTTTTATTCATTTAAAAAACAGTTGTCAAAATTTATTTTAGTCGTACTGGATAGGTCAGAAAATTAAATACAAACAACGTGTATTTATAATATTTGTGGACGAATCACTGCAAAATGACTGACATCAAATCATTATGATTTATTATTTGCAAATTAATTCTGAGAGCTGACGGAAACATTTGCAACACGATTATATACACGGACACATGCATTCCAGTAGATGGATAAATTCTGTAACATATACAAGGGAATGTAGCAACTTTGCATTAGTTGAAGCACGTATGATTAATTGAGAATAAGAGAAACACATTTCAATATGCTTCTCAGATCTTCACTAATGAAAGGTAATGAGAAATATTTAATTGCTCAGCTTATTCAAGGAGTTTGTATTGACGCAATTGTAGCATATCCGCTGACCAGTAACTTATTTCCTTTCTGTCTATACTGAAGCAAACATAGAACATTTCAATAAAATATTTAACTAAGACAGACGGAAATTTCTCAGTTTCGCCTGGAGATACAATCTTAATCGCAAAATATCAGTAACAGGAAAATTATCTAACATAATTAAGTTACTAATGCAGAAATATCCGATGTCCCCATGCATTCCCAATTGGACTAAAGCCACTTTGATCCAGATAATTTCCACTGTTTGATCTTAAAGTATGGATTTCCTTTTCCACGTTTTTTATCAAGAAGACATTACTTAAACTATTACGGCTTAGCAGGATAACAGTTTGAAAAATGGAAGATAAATGTTATCTTTTGCGTTATTCAAATCAGATTGTATGTTCGAATACATGAATGGAATAAATCAAGAAAATGGTGGAAAGAAAAACGGAATTTTCAAATTATCGACATTGAAGATAAAAGCTCTATTAGGAATTTTATTTCGTGAGCTGCTTTACGGTTCTTTTTAACATGCGTTGAGCAGAATGGTAATATTGATTAAAAAAAAAAGAATAAAGCAGGTTGAAAATACTATCTAACACAGAGAAAATGCGATACTTTACGGTAAAACCAGATGTTACGAACAATAGCTTTTATCCGGAACAAAATACAAGAATGACAGATTTTCTTTCATCTCTACTTAGTTGAAAACCAAAGTGTGACTACAAACTCAATTTTTTTTTCAGAAAAGTCGGATCTGAATAATTTCATTTCTTTTGTGTTCAAATCTAGAATTCGGTTTGAAAGAAGTCTCCCAGCAATGCGAGTATTTTTGGTACATTAACAAAGGAAATCACATTCTTACACTTATTAAATGCATTTCGAAAAGATTTCAGGGATCAACACATTTTAAGAATTAATTTTCAGTTCATAGAGCTACATCTAAAGAAAACCGTTCTTAATTTATTAATCTTGTTTATTTTTTCCCCAACTTGGTTTAATAATACACATTTTCTCGTAACAAATATATATATGTAAAGCATTTTTTGGAGGGGTGGGAGGGATTGTTGACAGAAGACAGAATTAGAAATTACTCACATACATTGAAAAAGATGTTTGAGCTTTCCATATTTATAAAAATAACTTCCAGTTCTACGACCTGCGTTTTAAAGAAAATAATTCTTAATTTCTGTTTAGTACTTACAATAAAACTGGAAGATAAAAATTTGAACATTAAATTTAAAAAAAGAATCGAATTTTCATATTAAAAATAATTAATAAAAATGAATACTTATTACTTGACAATGAAAATGAGATTCTGTTTAAAAAGAATATATTCGTTCTTTTTAAAATTTCAACGAAAACCTTTTTTTTTTATTTTCAAATGAATATCGGCTTATATACATATAGATATATAAGCTGATAATAATCAATAATAGAATAATATAAAAATTACATAATATATATGTATATTATATATTTTTTTAATAAATATTTGAAATCCGATTTCAAAATAAGACTTTACACGAAAAAAAAAAAAAAAAAGAATTAAAGCAAATTTACTTACTCTAGATGATTGCAACTCAGTAAATCAATAGTCAGTTACACATATAGGTAATAACGATTAAAATTTGCTTCTCTTTTTTAAAAAAGCTTTAAAAATTTGCTACTCGATTACCTTAAAATTTAGTTTTAATTATTTAAATAATGAAATACTGCCACTTTTATTATAAGTTCTAATCGATTAAAATGGATATCTATAGGATATTAGAAACTCGCGTCTTATAAAACCGGCCAGTCGAAATCCCTTACTTCTGTCCTCTCAAGACGCCGATTGGCTGGTTTATTATGACCTAGGATTTAAGTATCAGGTGAAAACCCACTTTTAAATGTCAAAAAAAAAAAAAAATACTGGCCGAAATGAATTAGATCGTATGTAGCGTCTAAGAATTATATTGTATAGTCTAATATTTGAAAAGTGATTTTTTGGTGGAAGGGAAGAATTTTCAACGAAGTTCATAACAATGATTTAAAAATTAAATTACACTAAAAAGTATAATAAAAATTAATATTAATCATATTTAAAAATCTGAGAACTTGTTCAAATACTTAAAAGCAATGATAGGCTGATAATTATAACATCGAGCTTATGAACTGCAGGAGATTAGTTTAAACCCCAACGAGGACCTTCAAACAGTTCCTGTATGTATATCGAACATAGGCAAGTTAATTTATATAAGCCAAAAGCATTTTTCAAATGGTTTAGAAGCAGTGGATGGAGATGCGAGCACCTATATGCTATCTCGGGCTGAAATCTTATGCCATCATTGATACACCAAATTGGTGTTTATCTTTAAATTATTAAAAATTTAGGTTTCTTAAGCATTTGGACCGAGAACCTGCTAAATATTGATGGTGACTTCGCAAAAGAAAAAAAAAATCTTAATGCATTTTAAAACATTCGATTTAAAAAAAATAATAAATTACAACGGATTAAATAAGTTATAATATAGTATACATATCAGTAAATACAATAAATGTTGTTTTTTTTTTTGTATACAATACAATATACTGACAAAGAAAAAGTTCTTAATGGGAAACTAGTTATCTACAACCACCAACACATTTTGAAAAAGAGGGGTTTTTTTTTTCTTCTTCTAAATGGTAATTTATGGTCCCACATCCCAATATTATATAAATATTCTCCTTACTTTAACCGATGACCCTCACTCGCGTGTCAAATTCCTTAATGCCCGTAGTAAATTAGCTCCAAAGAAGGCAGACGCAAATGATGCATTCTAAAAGGTTTCGCACAGTTTTACATCTCTCCTCCACACATTAGTCGCTCAAAGAAAGGTCAAAAGATCTAAATGTCTTCTTCAAAGACAGAATTTGTTTTTGTAAATTACTTCCGTGGCAAGTTGTAACAAATAAGCTTAAATTCAGAGGATAGTCATCCATTAAATCTTTCTTCAAGAACTTCAGTTTTAAACTCTCAGTGCCAATTTACGAAAGAAAAGAGCAGTCAAGTTTTAAGGACTGTTTTCGAAATTAGCCCAAAACAAATCGGTACCCTTGCCGTTCAATAAAATAGTTTTTCTTTATAAAATGGTTTTGTTTATTCTGGGCATTAGTCAAATTTAAAATTAAAGCTACTTAATTGCACTAATTATTAAATTAATAACAGTTTTATTAATTTTTATTAATAACACTCTTATTAAAATCACATAATTGTGTCATTTGTGTATCATAATGCATTCAGCATTTCGAATAAATTCTCGTGAAACTCGAGAAAATAATTAAGGTGTACACAAATTGGATAAAATCCATTTCTAAATGGTAATGATGAATGGTGAAATTTTTTTAATATAAAAAATGTTTTGAAATTTTTCAATACATTTTTACATTTAGAAAGATTTTTTTTATGGCATTTTGTACAGAAATATAATAAAATGATTATAATACATTCAAATAACAATATTATATAGTGATGAGAAAAACTGTTAATTTTCGTTAGTGGTGTTAACCGTTAATGCTAATATAAATTAATGCCATCTAGCGTAGTACTATTTAAAGTAACAATTAATTTTTTGTTTCGTCAACTCGAGTTTACAGATAATTCTCTTCAACGTAGTTAAATTAACAGTTATGTTAATATTTGCACAAGCCTAACACTATGAAAAATTATGTATGAAGCAGATTAAACAGTAATTAAATTGATTAAACAGGTTAGCATTAATAAATGACATTAATTAAATTGATTAAACATTAGATTAAACAGGGTTTATACATTATTGACTTCTAATTATATTGTAGGTTCATTGAAGGAAGATTAATAACTATTTTATTTTAAATAAGGAAATTACTGAAATTAATTATAAAATCAGTGGTTTTCACTGTAAATGATTTTAGCTACAAATTGAAATTAAAATATTACTTTACACCTCTAACTCTTGTGCTGTAATTTCAGACTCTAAGCGAAATACCCTAATAATGATCGTACCAAGACAGAATACGCAAATCAGACTCACCTAAACTCATAAAATGCAAACTCAGACTCAACAAACACTAAAAATACCGCAATATCCCTTACCATAATATAACTCAAAATCCGCAATAACCCTTACCACATATAAACAAACTAACAAATTCGAAAGCCTTCAGTGACTTATAAATGTTGAAGAAGGAAACACATACATATGAAATAAATCAAATGCAAATTTCATGAATTAATATATATATATATATATATATATATATATATATATATATATATATATATAATACTTACAATTTAAACATGTCATACAATTAAAAAGTGATATCTATAAAGCATTAATCAAATATCTGAATATTTATTTATAACAGTGCAATAAAAAAAAGGAATCTTAACATCTCAGAATGATGATAGTCAATGGTTATCTAGCTCAATCCCTTTCTCAGTAAATTTGTCACAACTACTGTCCAAGTGATGCTTTCAAATAAAGTGCAATTAAGATAAAGGCCCCTTACATATGCAGATGATCGTGTTATCTTCGGGCGCAAGGGAAACCGGACACCATGATGATTGAAGGTTATCACCTCTGTCTAAGGACACAGCAGTAGGGCCAAAAGCAAATGGCGCTCTTCTTTGAGTGTTCGCATTACCAACGCCGGCAAGAAGCCTCTTGACCTGGTCATTAACACTCGCAGGAGTTATTAGCGCAGGGGTTCGCGACTGGGTCACTTTATACCTTCGGAATTCCCAATGGACCATCACGGGGAAGCTCTCTTTCTCTCTTTCCGTTTTTTTCTCTTCCAGTCAACTCTTCCCTCGATGCCTTCAGTACCTTTCTTATGTATTTCAAGTTCACACGTCCTTCATTCATTATTGGCCATATTTTCTTAAAGATGGGGGTGAATGCCAACGCTTAATCAGATCGAAGACGCGGCTAGTTCCTTTTGTAAGTCACAAGTCAATTTCACCCGTAAAGGCGGCATTTTTCCCAAAAAAAGTTTGCTTATCATCATAATCTACCACCAAAGCATTCTATTTCCGTTCGAAAGAGACACTCCATCAATAACTACGCGAGCATAGATAATTTCACAGCTGTCTTAATAAACTTTCGCTCATGATCACCTGTGCTTTGAAGTTTCGCAAGACACCGCCAATTAAAACACTGCACAAAGATATCATTTACATTCACAGTTGCGACTAAAGAAGGACCTTTTCCCCGGAACCTGTCACCCCTTGATCAGATCCTATTCACATCCGATAGAGAGGTAGAGACCATCATATACACTTCCAACTGACATGCATAAAATATACCACCCCAATATATGAATTATACAACGATTACAAAAAATTGCACTTCAATAAAAAAAATATATATATATTTATAAATACACATTGACACGCATATGGAAACGACGCATCTAATAAACATTTATAGTCCCTCATTAGTGTGCTCTAAAATTAGAAATACTACAGATACATTTTTTTCAAAACTCGTCATTTTAAATGAAATTTTAAACCCTTTATATTTATCATAAGAGTTCTACATCATGTATAATGAAGTCCAATTTTAATAAATAGCTATGTAGTATTTTAAGGACAATATATAAAATTAATTTTAATAATTTGGATTATTGCCATTACGTAATCGATCAAATAGAATCAGGATCTACTAATTCAAAAGATATTTCAAATGCTACATTTCTGATACGAAGTTTCTTTTGTAACAGATTTTAAAATATAATCTGGTCTGGTACAACAGAAAATACTCGGCATTTATTAAATTTATTAAGGTAAGATTAAAGGGCAAGCATAACTTAATTAGTCTATGAAATGTTTGATTGATTAAAATTTAGAAAAAAAAATAACATAACTAGAAAATGTGAGAAAAGTTCCGGAAATATGCATAGCTTCATTCATTAAAATTTAGTTATAAATTAATGCTACAAGATTAATCCCACTATATTCATAAGGAGAATGCTTCTACGAATGAGATGGTTCTAGGAAAGGCCGCCAAGTTCCGAATAGGCAAGGTATGAAATTTAAATCATTAATTATGGTTTCCTAATTTATCAAACTCTGCAAATTAATAAAGCTCAATTTGAAGGTGAATTTGAAAGGTCCACATGTTCTGAATAGAGAAACTACTTCATTATATGAATAAACTATGAGCTACAATTATGATCGTACCATTAGATTGTAATAAAATGTAATAAGAACTAGTTTAAAGTTGAATTATATTAATTTTATGTAAAAAAATTCTTATTAGCTCAACTAATTCATTCTTATTAGTTCATTTAAAAAGGCATGAAAAAAAAAGATTAAAAGTTTAACATTGTTTTTTAAATGTTATTTATATGAATTGATTTCACTTTTTTCATATTCTATTAAAATTTAATTGTGGATTATAATTAATTCGATAGATATCCTAGCCACTTTTTATTTGCAAAGACGGTAATTTGGATAGCCACCATTATGTTTCTAGCATATTATACATGCGTTTATGTCCTATCTTCAAGACCTTCGTCACGCTTTCAAAAGGACAATTTACGATAAGTATGTTGTCCATGCTGTCTTGATCTTCGTCGATGCATTGGCATCCAACTTCAGCCCTGGCCAGCATGTTCTCTAGATCTATCACTACTGGAGAAAGTCTGGTTACCAAGAGACTGGAACGCTTCACTGACCATCTAGTACGATTATTGAATTTTAATATAGAGTTAAAGCTGCATAGAATGCTATAACGGTATCTGCCATCAAACTATATTCAACTCGATGCAGCAAAATTATAGTTGTTATTGCAGCCAGGGGCAGATACTCCATGTTTTAACTTCTGTATGCTTTGTATTGAAAAATTACGTGCAAAAATAATCATACTTTTCCTCAATCATATTGTATGAATATAATAAATATGATTCTGCTTAGATGCTTTAATTCCTGATGTAACAATTTTAATGGCCAGTAGTGCATTTTTCATTGTTTAAGTCTTGCAATTTCAAGATATGCGTAAATACAAAGCCAAGCATTAGCAAGCATAGCACCAAGATATTCATATTAGTCACTAAACACGTCAATAAAATTTCATTGACTAATACTTGCCTAAAAAGTATTTTTTTGAACTTAAATATAAAAGTACAATACAATAAGTATAGTAAATTATCATTATATTAAATATTAAACAATC
The DNA here is from genome assembly GCA_021605075.1 of Caerostris darwini. Lineage (NCBI taxonomy): Eukaryota > Metazoa > Arthropoda > Arachnida > Araneae > Araneidae > Caerostris > Caerostris darwini. Next base: position 98,565 of record BPLQ01009351.1, read on the forward strand.
ATCATATTAAATATTAAATAATCATAGTAAATTACAATAATGATTGTAAATAAATCAAGTAAAAATAATCACTTAAACTCAAAAATCCACCAGACCATTTTATAGTAACATTTAACAGTTAAAAATCATTGTTAATTATTTTTAAAGGAGCATTTATAATAAATGAATTCATTTGGTTTTTGAAACCAAAAAAATTAATATTATTTCTACACACAATGTTGTTGTTTATTCAAAGTCATCAAAGTTAACTACGAAATTGTATATTTAAATTTAGCTCATTACCGACACAGTAAAAATAATTAAATGATGGATTATTTGTTAAATTTTTAAAACTAAAAAAAAATTATGTCTCTGGAAAACCACAAATAGTAGCACCATAATAAATGTCAAATTATGCCCCTAATAAAATTGCATTAAATATACTTAACTGAAACTCTATAGAGCACAATCATTAACCGGTTCACCTTGAAATTCAGTGAAATTTGCTAGGTAATAAAACTCAACAAGACATACATGTTATTTTCAAGAAAACGTGTTAACTTGACAAATTAAGTCTAAAACCGAATTCACTTGTGTATTAAATATAATAAAGTATAGCTACAGTTACAATTAAGTGCTGAAGTGATTGTTATCTGTGCTTGTTTATGATACGTGAGGGCGAAACTTAATGGGAAATGTAAACTTCATTAAACTAAAAGGGGAAGGAAAAGAGGGGAGGAAATATTTTGTGAAGGATAATTTGCATGTAGTTTACCACAATCTATCAATATACAGCGGGTCAGTTAGAATCTTATGGTATGGAGGTTCAGCAGGTAGGACCTTTAGGCTTTAAACCACGAAATAAAGCTGCGATTTACTCGTCGTAATTTCTATGCAAATTTGGATGCGGTTGTAGGAGGAGTTCTGCCCTGCCCACATGTGAAGTGATTGGGGTTACAAATGCCATCAATTCCCAGATGACAGCAACAGGTTTTGGTGATGTCAAATCCCGAATCCCAGATATACGAGCTCGACCATGATTAAAAATCTTTATTATCTTAATAAAATCATGATATTTGTGAGAGAAAATTTGTCACGGTCTTGTCATTGATTCCTTCTGGTAGCAGCTGGTGCGATTGACAATGACTTTGTAATATAAGCGGAAGCCAAAAAAAGTTGCTCAAGACTTTAATTAAAAATGAATTTTGATGCAGATGGATAAGAAAGCAAACTAACTTACTGCAAAGTTTTCGAATATACGGGAATCATTTCAGAAAGTATTACATTGGCCATGTATGCAAAATGGGACCTTGGATTATGTTTGTAAATCTATTAGATTCAAATTAGTTAATTTAATAAAGAAGGTAAAATTTCCAGGATGATAAATTGTTCTATATATGTTTTTAATATTTCCTTCAAAAAATGCTGGAGTAACATCAAAATGAAACTAAATATTTCTCTTTATGTTTAATAGAAGTCCGAGTTAAATTTTAGTTGCATTTACTTCGAAACTACAAGCACGCATCTTTATTAATTTTTTTTAATTAATAAATATTTTATGCCTTTTAATTGTTAAAGTTTTATAATAAAATTCATCAACTTTATTAGTAATTTATATTTAATGAATATATATATTAAATAAAAATAAAAAATTATAAAACTGCACATAAAGTACATTAATTATGAAAATATCTGTATATTTGCATAAAATTATTTTGTATAATTAATTTAATCATATTTTTCAAAAAAAAAAAAAAATTGCAGAGAAATACATATTTCCTATTTATAATGCTCTAAAAAAATTAAACAGTCAGAAGTCATTCATTATGAGCAGAAATATCCATTAACTTAATTTTTTTATGTTATGAACTTAATTTATTTTTCTTAGTTATATTAAAAAAAAAATAAGCACATTAAATTAATTCCTTTCAATAAATACAACTAATGAAATAAATTTTAGAAATGATAACCCAGTGTCTTTTATTCACTGATAGATTCTTGATATAAAAAAAGACACATTCTAAGCTTAAAATTATTATGGTTATATAAAAAAAGATTTTAATGAATTTTATTATTGCTATCATTTTTATGTTGTACAAAATTATATTTTATTTAGCATTTTATCTTATAATATATTCTACATCTATTTCATCGAAAATAATTAATAATTTTTATGAAACAAAATTTAAAGTATAAAAATATTATATATACTATACTAAAATAAACTGTAGTTAAATAAATTAAAATGTCATAGTAGAATTTTGGAATTAAATTACTTGAACAGAATTCCAAAATTACCATCCTAAACTTGTATCAAGCGCGTGAAACTATAAATCATTGATCGCTAGCATAAAATAATTGCTAATCTTCTAGCAAAGAATCTATTCTGGTAACCCTAATTTAGTACAAACGGTGTTTCTTTCACATTCATTAAAACAAAAGACAAAAAAAAAAAAATTCACTTTATCCCACAATTTGACTTTCAACCAACAAACTAGAAGTAAATTTCAAGTTCCCAGAACCATTTTTTGACTGAAAAAAACTCCAACAAAAATTAATGACTTCAAAATTCCGTGCGAGAAATGCTAATCAGATGTATTGCAACGAAATTATAAGGCAAATTACTAATTACTCGTAAAACTAAAATGATCGCACAAGCCGTTATAAGTATTCTCAACCCCAAGGGAACATGATGGTTAACAACGTGTTTGACTACAATAACTGCAAAACCGGAATGTATTCCTATTCTTCCACTGAAAAGCTACTTATGCATGAGTTAACACACTAATATGTTACCATTGAAAAAGGGAGAAATGAATCAATTTTGTTATTCATGCTCATTTTAAATATATTTTGGCAACTATCTGCATTAAACTTATATTGCAGCATTTCAAAAATAGGTCTTAGGAAGGTTTAAAAAAAAGAATGGAGAGGAAAATAAATAATTACTGAAATTTTCAAACGATCAGCGATCTGAAAAGGATTTCTAGCGTAGTTATTAAATCAAACAATAAAACTTTCAAAATTACGTTACACGTGATGAATTTTTTAGTTTTATCTGAAGATCTGTTAAATATAAATAAATCAGTATTAAGTTGGTGTAAGAGAGTTACGTATCATTTTATTGCTTATTTAATGCTCCACGCTGTATGATTCCATGTCTCACGTTGTCTAATAGAATATTTTGTTCGCATACTAATGTCGAAATTTTTAGAAAATCTTAAACAACTAGAGACATGGAATCGTACAAAATACGAAGCATTTCCTGTATGAATATAAACTTGAACAATCTACTACCCAAGCAAAACTAAACAATAATCACGCATTTGGGAATGATACAGCTAATGTTTCCACAGTGAGACGATAGTTTGAAATGTTTAAATCAGGAGATATGAGCACAGAAATTGAACCCCTTGCGAGAACCCAATTAGAAAATGAACTATGTGAACACGTGGAAGCGCCTTTTGTAATGATACTCTAAAGGGAAAAGTTAAAGCTAACTCTACAATAAATGTTAGAGAGTTTGTTGTTGATTTTGAAGTAAATATAGCGACGGTTTCGAGCATTTGGAAAGGTGAAAAACATGACAAATGGATTCCATATGAGTTCACAGATAGGCAGAAATGCAAATTGCAAATTATTTGTCATAGAAATTGTTCCTTTTTGGACCGTATCATTGCTTGTGAAAAAAAAGCGAATACTGTATGATAATCATAAGCACTCAGCAAAATAGCTAGATGCAGATGCAAAGTTCCATATATGAACATTTATAATTTAACATGCATCCAGTCTCGGAGGCACCAGATCAAGATTGCATCCAAAAAAGAAAATGGACGTTTTGGTGGATTCAAAGAGAAGTTATAAAGAATAACTTCATAAAAATATTTCAAACAATTAATGCACAGTATTACTGTCAACATATTCCTATTGTGCATTAGAAATTGTAGTCATCATAACCAATGTTGGATTATCGAAAAGGCATTCTTTTCCATGGTAACGCAGGACTTCGTGTTTCACAAATACCATTCCAAAAAAAGGCGAGTTGAAGTTTGAAGTTCTGCCTCATCCAACATATTTACCACACTAATCTCCTACTGACTACATCTTCTTTAGACATTTGGAATCATTTGTAATAGATAAACGCTTTGTCAATCACGAAGTTCTCAAATCAGCCTCTATTGAATTTATTGACTCTAAATCAAAAGTGTTCTTTGAAACTAGCATAAAAATGCTTTGTAATCAATGACAGAAGTGCACTGATGCTAAAACAATTTGTGCTTGTGACCTTTTAAAAAACTGTATTCTCAAAAGTTCATTTGATATTCCCAACGTAATCAACAACAAATACAAAATCTACTCTTCTAAAAAAAATCACAATAAAATAAAAGCAGTTATGCATTTTATATGTGTGGTAACTTTCACACAATTCTCAATGATATTCAGATAAGTGATTGATATTCATTATTATAAGTGATTATAAAAAAGAACTCGCAATAAAAATGTACGACACTTTATTATAAAGTAAAATCGAGATTAAATACTTTTTGAAACGAAGATATAAGAAAATAAATATTGTAAAAATTAATCGCTAACACCACGAAATCGAAAACTCTCTCCTTAATTGCACAGAAAAATAACGGGAGCTCGTTTAATTAGGTTTAAGAAAAAGGAGTCCGTCACTGCTTTCTGTTTTATTAAAAAGATAAGTGTAATTATAAAATAATTTGAAGATGGCATGAAAATTACACTTTGAAATTAAACATTTCTCTGATTAATTGCATACATTACAATAGGCATATACTTCATTTATTTTCCCAAGGGTATTTCTCAACAAATACAAAGCCAATTATTCGATCTCTTCTACCTCGAACCCATTCGGAATATAGAATTGAATTGCTTGTTACAATCCTTCCCCCTTTCCAAAAAGGGTGTATTTATCGTATCAAATCCGCAGTAGTAAAAATTTCGTTGACACAAGTAGCTTGTTTACGTTCTGAAGATGACACATTCAGGAGGTACTAATTACAAGCAATTTTCATTGCCTTTGGGAATTAGACGAAGCGTTAATTACTTATTCTATTTATAAAACACGTTTGGTTTCATATTCTCAGTTTTACGATCCCAGCACAATTGTAAAATGAAGTTTTCGAACTGTGCATTCTAATTACGCTTGAATCAATAATGCGTTTCATATTTAAGCAAGTGCCGGAAAATTTTTATTTCAAGAAAACTTCCATTTGGAATTTAACAGGAAAACAATTCCAGAATAAGAATTTGTTCAGCAGCACAGTAACCAAACAAATCGTTGAGGAAATGTTAGACAGGAAAATTGTTTCCGAGTCTGATGTCGAACCGAAATTGTTTTCATTAGAAAATTTCCTCAAGAGAGAATCCGTACACAATAAATGATGGGAATCGCTAAAATTACATATTTCTGAGTGTTCATTATTAAAAGTACCGCTTATTGAAAAGCAATTATCCTGGATCCTGTAACAATAAACGAGAAAAATGTTTTTATCATACAACAAAATTTAAAAATTTACGATCGTGAAAATTGTAATAAAATAATCGATTTTCCATTATTCCTATAAATTATAATTTTCCATTATTTATATAATTTCCATTAATCATAGAAATTAAATAACAGATTTTTAAATGCATATAAATAAGTGAAGAATTACGACTTGAATATGTATACCAATCAAGTGAATCGAAAAGGTACTATTTTAGTAATAATCATAATAAATGATGGGAATCGCTAAAATTACATATTTTGAGTGTTCATTATTAAAAGTACCACATATTGAAAGCAAATAATCCTGGGTCCTGTAATAATAAATGTGAAAAATGTTTTTATCATACAGCAAAATAAAAAAAATTTACGATAGTGAACGTTATTGTACAAGCAATAAAATAATCGATTTTCCATCATATAAATTAACAACCCATTAAATAAGCAACATATCAAAAAATTGATTTTTTAATGCATATAAATAAGTGAAAGATTACGACTTGAATATGTAAGCGGAATTTCTATAACAATCAAGTGAACAAAAAAGGTAATATTTAGTAATAATCATGATAATCATAATCATATTCATAATAAATGTTGGGAATCGTTAAAATTACATATTTCTGAGTGTTCATTATTAAAAGTACCGCATATTGAAAGCAATTATCCTGGATTCTGTAACAATAAATGAAAAAAATGTTTTATCATACAGCAAAATTTAAAAATTTACGATCGTGAAAATTGTAATAAAATAATCGATTTTACAACGGGAAATTAATCATATAAATTAACAATCATTAAATAAGCAACATAACAGAAAATTGATTTTTAATTGGATTTAAAAATTTATTTTTATTTTTTGCTTATAATCAAGTGAATAAGTCAAAAGTACCACATATTGAAAGCAAATTATCCTGGATTCTGTAACAATAAATGATAAAAAAAAATTTCATCATACATCAAAAATTTAAAAATTTACGGTCGTGAAAATTGTAATAAAATAATCGATTTTCCATTGTGAAACAATATAAATTAACAACCCATTAAATAAGCAACATAACAGAAAATTGATTTTTAAACGCATATAAATAAGTGAATATGTTAAAAGTACAACGTATTGAAAGGAAATTATCCTGTAATAATATATGATCCATCTTGTAATAATATATGATCCATCTTGTAATAATATATGATCCATCTTGTAATAATATATGATCCATCTTGTAATAATAAATGAAAAAAATTTTTATTACACAGCAAAATATTAAAATTTACGATCGTGAAAATTATTGTACAAGTAATAAAAAATAATTGATTTTCCATCGGGAAACCATATAAATTAAAACCGTTAAATAAGCAATATAACAGACAATTAATTTTTTAATTCATATAGTGATGAATAACGACTTGAATATGTAGACCAATCAAGTGAACCCAAAAGGTAATATTTTAATAATAATCATAATAAATGTTGGGAATCGTTAAAATTACATATTTCTGAGTGTTCATTATTAAAAGTACCACATATTGAAAATAAATTATCCTGGATCATGTAATAATAAATGAGAAAAATGTTTTTATCATACAGCAAAATATTAAAATTTACGATCGTGAAAACTATTGCACAAGTAATAAAATAATCGATTTTCTATCGGGAAATTAATCATATGAATTAACAATCCATTAAATAAGCAGCAAAACAGAAAATTGATTTTTAAATGCATATAAATAAGTGAAAAATTACGACTTGAATATGTATGGCATTCAAGTGAGCCGAAAAGGTAATATTTTAGTATTAATCAAATTTAAATAAAAATAACTTTTGGTTATTATAAATGTATTGTATTATGAACAAATTATATAGAATGTAATAGATTTTTCTTCTTAAGGAACTATGTGGCATTGAATATTCCTGTAGAGAATTTTAGTCGATTTAATAGATTTACAGGAAGAAATAAAATATTCAGAGTTCAATGTTCTTAGAACAGCTGAAGACTTTTTATGACTTGCCATGTGTTTCAATGCATTAGACGATTAATTCTTAAGATTCTCGTTTTTATAGTTTCAACGTTGTACACCTGTATTTGCAGAATCTTATCAAGGAATGATCAAAGAAAGAAAACAAAAAACCTTCGTTCTTCATTCTTGTTTACAGAAGATACTAGATAAATTTGAATAGAGTTTCCTTTTTCAAATTATCTAAAAAATATACGAGGAAAGCTAAAGTTTATATACTTCAGATAATGAGCTAAGTTATTGAAAATAACAATAACGTTGTCTTTTTAAATGATTAGAATAATGTTTTCAAGTATTAAAAACTTGTTCTCTAATGTTCACAATTTATTACTTTCCTTCAAAAATAAGTTCATGTAAGCTATATTTCAAAATAAAATTAAAATTTACTTTTGCTGCTGATTACTATAAGGCATTATCTTTTTAATTTATATATATTCTTTATTTATTTATTATTTTTTATCCAATATTTATTGAGATGAAAAAAATAAAATGAAGCATGACAACCAAGCTTTCTTGAAAGTATAAAAGTGCTCATATTAATTCCTGAAATATTTTAAATGTCTCATTCTAATCATTCAAATGAATTTAAAAACTATTTTTTTTTCAATATCGTTAAGTACGTGAAAATATTGTTACAAAAATCTGTGATAGCTTATAGTTAAATTCAAATTCATTTTATTTATTTTTTCATAAATATGCTCTGATTTTTAGACAGATACTAAAAATCTTACCACTCATGTTAATTCCCTCAAAATTAAAGAATTTTCTGGTAAAATAAAATAAAAAGATAATTTCTATACAAGTCTATTAATGATGCCCGGATAAGATAATATAAGATAAGATAGGATAGGATAATAATATAAGATAATTCTTCAGGAAGAATTTTAAGAAATGAACAATAACAATATAATAACTCTAACTAATAACCATAAAATGAACAATATAACTCTCATAATTTTTTTTTTTTTAATTTCAAATCTTTTAGATCTCATAATGAATAAATAAATTAACAAATCTGAATCCTTAACAAAGTGTTTTAGAAACGAATTTTGTTTTTTATCAATTTTTAAAAAGGAAATACAATAACACACCTCAATATACCACGCTTCGTATATTTCACATGTGCATTTTGGAAAGAAGAAAGTCACACAATCTTTACAATGCTTTTTTTAAAATGATATAATTTTATAATGATTTCAACGCTTATTGTTGGCTTGTTTCCTAATATGCGCGATACAAACAAAAGGTTACTATATATTATTTTTGTTATATTATTTATCATTGATTTACCATAAATAACTATATATTTTCATAATATAAGAAGTTCAATCATTAGAATGTAAAAATTATGCCTAAATTCTGTAACAAAATTTCGAGGAATTGACCATTTTTTTGTACTTGGAAATTTTAAAATCACATTGTTAATTACTACAAAAATGCTAAGATAATTAAATGGCTTTTAAAATCTGCGTTTTTTATTATTTATCTTTAATGGAGAAAGCAAGACAAGATTTTTGAATTCATTGTAGTAGTTAATAAATTTTGATAAATTCATTAATAATCATTCTTCGATAAACAATTAAAAATAATTACTTTCGAACAAATTATTAAAAATATTTATTTTCATTGCGAAAATATTTATTTTTATTTCCAAATATTACTTCCATGTTATGTTTTTAAAAAACTTAGAGCCTTTAAAAAGTAATATTTTATTCAGTAATTGGAATGAAAAAAATTTCCAATTTTATATTAACTCAATATAACCAGAAATTTCCACCTAAAAATGATTCAATTATTTTTTTCGCCTATTAATCATTTTAAGATAACTTAAAAAATGAATTGTATTTCTTAAAAATAACAATAAAACCAAAAAACTAAAATATTTAAATGAGAAAAATAGTTATTTTTCCACGGAACAAAGCACACAATAGTAATGATTATTTGAATAACAACAACAACATAATAAAACTGTAACCGCTCCTTTCATAATATCTGGCAACACTTACAAAAATGCCCTGGCAAAAATGATGCTGATTAAACTTCAGAAAAGTAAAAATATTTTAATCATTTATCTGACAGAAGAATTTCTAACGCGCTCAAAGAACATAATAGAGCAGAAATGAAACTACAGAATTTCAATTTCTTAATACTTCCTTGAATTGATTCTGTATCACTAATGATGCTTGAAATTATCCACGACATTAGTTCAGAACACGATATCTTATCTTTATTTTTACAAATCGTATTCTTTTCTCAAAGGGCCATAATTTTTCTTACATTCTTCTATCATTCTGATTATAATAGCTTACGTTTTATGCAATTAAAACAAGTCATACAAATTATTCAAATTAATTTGGCATTTAAATTAAAAATTTAAATTTGGTAAATTATTTTGGCATATAAATGTATAAAAAATGTCTCTAAATTTTTCTCGTCTGACAGTATAAATATAAATTTTTTTTTTCCATTCTTTTAAATTACACTACAGCGAACTCAATCAGTAGAGTTTTAAAGAATATTTTACAACTTTTTTTTTTTTTAATATGTCTCGTGAAAGACGAATCACAAAAGTTTTATAATGTAAGTTTGTAATGGCTTTTTTTTTTTGTATATCTGGCAACATCTACTGCAGGACTTATATATAGGACTTAATTGCAGCGCCCTCTTTATAATGACATAACTTCCTCAGTAGTGGTCAAGGATTATTCTGTGTGGTTGAAAATCATATCTACATATTAATTGACCATTTTTAAAAATTATATTTAAAATTATATAACATTTTTTTTTTTTAATTATACTGCAGTGAAACTGAATATTTTTATAAATATATTTTTAAAGAATGTTACGGCTTTTTTTTTTTTTTTTTTAAATGTCTTGAGAAAGACAAATCATAAAAGTTTTATTAATCAAGTTTGAAACCGCTCTTTTTGTATATCTAGCAACATCTGCTGCAAGGCATCAGCAGGGCCCTCTTTATAATGATTGAACTTATTCAATTGCCCTTTGTGGTTAAAAATCACATCTTTCTTTTTTATTTTTGTCAGTAACTTTTGACGTTTCTATTTTTAGTTACATACTGACAATAAATAATTGTTACGCAACTTGAGCTCATTATAATTAATCCCATTTCCTCCTTTCACAAAACAATTTACGAATTAATGAAAAAAAATACTTACATAAAGTGCAAAATAAGGTTAAATGTTGTTCAAAAATACTCACCGAAATATATTTTTCATGAAGAAAATGCATTTGATAATGAAATATCAGACGAATGATATTCACAATAAAACCCCGAAAGGGTGCATTGTCTTTTACAACGCAAAAAAAAAAAGGAAAAGTGACTTATTCCTGTTTATTCCGTTTGATTGATGAACGAACAGTACGGTGCATTGTCCGATGTTGATTGACGTAAGTGGCTTCGGTAAAGTTATCCATTGTTAGGTTCGGTGTTACTATTCCGGGAATATTATTTTACGACAGGAAAAACTTTCATTGTGTGTCGGATATTTTTTCATGAAATTGGTCGTCATCTGATTAATAATATGAAAAAAACCTCATAAAAAGCTTGAACTCGCCAGTATACATCAGGATGCCTCGCCTACCTCAAACCCACATTGTGTTGAAAAATAATGCGGTGTTAAAATCAGGAACAATAAAAAACTTTATTTTCGATAAACAGGTTAGGTTTTTGAGAAAAGAAAAATAATTATTATTTCACGTGGAGCAATGGGAACTCTTATGGTGTGTGGGACATTTTTAACGAAATTTATCTATTTTCTGATTAATAATAATAATAATAATGATACAACGAACTAAAAAGTCTAAACTCAGAAGAATGCCTTTGTCCTACTCTAAATGCGCATTATGTTGAGAAACATAAAGGCATTAAAAAATAGCACGATTAAAAAATAACGGTTAACGGTTAATAAATGGTCAAAAAATAACACGGTGTTAAAATCAGGAACAGCGAAAAGGAGAAAAAAAAAATTACTTACGGTTGTCAGGTTGGGGGTTTATGTCGTGGAAAACTGTTATTTCGCATTGGGCAGTTGGGAACTCTTATTGTGGGTGGGGCATTTTTAAAAAATTGGTCTATTTTCTGATTAATAATAATACGACCCAACAAATTAAAAAAAGTTCTAAAATCAAAAGGATGTCTTTGTTCTATTCTAAATGCGCATTGTGTTGAGAAACATAACGGTATTAAAAATCAGAAACAGCAAAATCTCAATTTTCTGTGTCCAAATAGATGGAAAAATGTTATTCATATAGTGAAGTTGGGAACTCTTGTGGGAAATGTAGAATAATTAGTGGAATAATTTTCTCTAGTGGATTACTCTAGTGGAATAATTTTCAAGAAATTTGTTGTTAAAATAATAATAATACGGAATGATTAATGACAATATGGAAATACCTATACGATGTACAACAATATAAAATACGTATATGATTTATAACAGAATAAAATATGAATATGATTAATAACGATATGATAAAAAAGTTTGAATTCACCAGAATGTTTCGCCTACTTCAAATTCGCATTATGTTAAAAAAAAATAACACGGCGTTAAAAATCAGGAACAGCAAAAAAAAAAAATTACTTTCGGTGACCAGGTTGGGGGTTTTATGTCGTGGAAAATAATTGTTATTTCGCATGGGGCAGTTGGGAACTCTTATCAGGAATTCTACAGCCATTCCTTTCCTCGAAACGAATTACGAGCCAGAGCTTCCTGTTTGAAGATATTTTTCTACAAAAAATACGACCGCCGAATACTATTTTTCTACATTTTTCTCCCTTCCCTATATTGGTAGTACCGAAAGAAGTATTCTAAACATTTAGAGCTCTTGGCAACTTCGGAAGAGGCGTGAAAAACTACGCCTTCAAGGTAAACGTCTGCTATAAAAAACAGTTGTAAAAATATTCTATCGCCCGAGTTCACGGGAATGTAACGAAATACCAGAAAGGCAATAAGTAAACTGATCCTGATTAGGAAGGTAGGGGGGGAAAACAGACATATCAAGTGGAAACTCGGTGTGCATTGAACTGGAATGGGAAAAAAATAATTTAACAAAAATTCTTAAAATATTTCTTTTTAAAAACCTTCAACCATAAATAAAATAAAATTTACCATCGATTTTTTATTCCATTAGATGTCGCCCAATTTATGTAAAAACTCTTCAATATTTAAACTTCAAATATGATTCTCCCATTATTAAAATTCCTATTTATGTATAATAAAAGTAAAAAATATATAAAATAGCTCGATTACATATAATCCAAAATAATAAGCGTCAATTAAAAATATTAATTTAATTAAAGAATTAAATTATATCAATTCAGAGAGAAAGGTATTTAATTTATAACCTCATATATCAGTTCTTCTTCATTGGCGAGCCAAGGCCTACTATTATAAACATCCTGCGGTGGCATAGATGTTTGTTAGTTGTTCGAAATCCACGTTAAACTGTATTCCCCCGGTCTAATTAGCCGAAAGTGTTCACAAAATGACGGTAGAGCGATAAACAAAACCAAATCTTCCCTGGCGTAGCAGACCCATAGGGGCCAAGGCCTTCTGCCTACTGGCAGATTTCGAGACAGGAGATGTTTTCTTTTTTACGGGATATGGTTATCAACTCTATGCTCAACAGTCATATTAGACGGGGATCTACGGTTTAAAGTGGATCCCGAACCACTACAAACATCCATGACACTACCGGGCCTCAAACCCGAAACATGTGCACCGAGCGCCAGAGTGCTAGTAACTCTGGCATGAGGCCCTCTTATATCAGTATATTTTTTTTATCATTTAGATTTCTTCATGTTAACCTATAAACTCGATACATTTGTTGGCCATTTCTTTTGAGACCATTGCATCAGTGAGTCAACGTTGTTCCCCAGGAAGGAAGACAATGAATTGGATCAATAAAAAAATGATTTTCATAAATAACTGCCCCGCATATGCATGTTATATTGGAAGAAATTCAGAAAAGTTCAACCCGACTGTCAGCCATTAATGTCAAACACTGTCACAAACGCCACAGAGTCTACTCGTTTTTCAGAGCGGTGACTTGAAGCGTATGAAACGCTACCTTCAAATAAATTCTCATCTCACACTCTAGCTAGCACACATCACGAGTGGGTCACGATTCGAACATTAAAAGAAAAAAACTTACCTGTATCACTTGCCAAGATGAAACTTTTTCTTCAATACTTACGGTTATGGGTTTTACCTCCATCTGCATGGGGTGTCTTTCAATGAATACAAACCATATTTTTATACTCACTTGCGTGATTTGATTAAATGTGTAAATATATGTAAAAATTATTAAATTTGTGTAAATATATGTAAAAATGAGTAAATATATGTTAAATATATGTAAAAACGATTAAATAAGTGTAAATATATGTAAAAATGATTAAATAAGTGTAAATATATGTAAAAATGATTAAATAAGTGTAAATATATGTAAAAATGATTAAATAAGTGTAAATATATGTAAAAATTATTAAATATATGTAAATATATGTAAAAATAATTAAATATGTGTAAATATATGTAAAAATAATTAAATATGTGTAAATATATGTAAAAATAATTAAATATGTGTAAATATGTGTAAAAATAATTAAATATGTGTAAATATATGTAAAAATGAGTAAAAATGTTTGCCATTTTAACAACAGTCAAATAATTAAAATCTAACTTAAGCCTAATTAAAATATAAAACTGTGTAAATACTAAGTAAAAAAATAATGATAACGTTCTTACTATTTCATTGTTAAATCATTTTAGTAAAAAAAATTAATAATTAATCTGTTAGAATTTTAAATTGTGTCGAAATTTAAGCCGATAAAAAATTCGTCTTAAATTCTACATAATTTTAATTTATGTTTTATCTCAATATTCACTAGTTAAAAAAAAAGAAACAATTTAAGGTAGTAATTTATTAAGTTATTATTATTATTATTATTTTGTGGTGGCTAAGAATAGATAATACAGCGATAATTCAGCAATTCACATTATAAACTACATAAAATAAAAACATTTATTTAGGGTTGCAATTCTCATTTAGAAATACATTTTGTACGTCAGTTAATTAGCTGAATTTTTTAAAGAAATTTTTATAAAGTCATTTTTTATTTTATTATTTTTATTATTATTTTTTATTATGTTATTGTTTTATTATTATTTATTTATTATTTTAATAAAGTTCACAATAAATAAAAACTAAATATTGTGTTTTTCATATCGTAAAAAAAAAAAAAAAAAAAAAAAGTTTGGTTTGAAAATGCGTTATTCTTCTACAAAAATCTCGGTAACTTTTTCAGCGATGTTGTAATTAAAGACATTTAAAATAAATTTATATATTCTTAAGAAATAAAAGTGATACAATATGTTTATAAAACAAAGTAAACCAAACAAAAAGAAAAAAATAAACATTTTTGCCTCATTAAAGAAATACTGGAATGAGTTACTTAATATTTAATAAAGATTGTTTTCATCGTCTTTTATAAGATTATTAATGAAAGAGCTGGTTATTTTCCTAACAATCAAAAAATTTAAAAATCCATCTCTTTGAGAATCAATAGTTATGCAAAACAGGAAATGCAGATAAAATTTACGCTATTTACTTGTTGAGTTGCGAGTTAATATAAGAAAACCAATTTCAATCTTTTACTGAACTTGCAATCAGTTGAGATGCCTAGAGGGCATAAACAATAAGCGGCAAGACAAACAATTTTGTCAAGTCTTTGGGACAGTTCCAGTCAAGAAACAATTTGAATTGACTCAACAGCGTAAAATTGATAATCACGGCGTCCAAGACTCGCAATATCTTGGCATTTTAAAATATTAACTTTTCATTAAAACAAACATTAACAGCGTCGTGTTCTCTTTCAAATATTAGATAAAATATATAAATAAATTCTATAATGTTGTAGACATTGTTTTATCAAGCGATTCGGTTGAATATAAAAGTTATGTTGTTTTTATTATTCAAATAAATCAGAATAATAGAAGGCGACATTGTGATAATTTGTTATAAAAAATTTAATGTTTATTGTGTAAAATATTAAAAAGCAGAACAATGGAAAATAAAACATTGTAAAGGATTTCGTTATTGTTTATTGTAAAGAATTAAGAATGTAACATAGGAATTTTAAGCGAAAATAAAGAATTTATTCATGCGTTTAATCTATATCACTTTACGATATTTTTATGGTTCTAATGGTTCTAATTCAGAAATATTTATATTTAACTTCTTTACATGAAATTGTGAAATAAATTTAAATTGCTATATATTTAAGCTTATAGTTAAAAGGACCAAATGAGTTCTAACAAGATTAAATTGAAT
>BPLQ01009352.1:0-30875 GCA_021605075.1 Caerostris darwini
TTTTGCTCAGGTATTTAAGTTCAGAAACTATATTAAGATTGTCTTGAATAGTTTAAAATTATAATTCTAAGATTTTCTCAACAATTTAAGATGTTTTAACATTTTTGACAAAATTATTAAAAATTCACATTTTTCCTTAATTCATTAATATTCAATACTGGTAAATATTGAAAAATGACATATTTTCTCCATAACTGTGTTAGCAGCCTGATCTCCAATTGGGTAGATCTATGGCTATTGGTACCATAACCTGCAGGATCGAATACTCGCTGTGGCATGGATGCTTTGTTAGTGATTCGGAATCGGGACCCGATGGCCGAGCCAGCAGCTGTAGACCGGGCCAAGCGCCAGTGGCGCTCGGTACCACAGGTAGTTTCGTTCGAGCTTTCGGCGGTGCCATGGAAGTTTATAATGGTTCGGAATCCACTTTAAGCATTATGTCCTGGTCTCCTATGACCGTAGAGCGTCACATAGCGCAATCGGAACTTCTTTCCTCACCCACATCATTCCCAAACCTTAAAGGGCAACTCGCCTAGGCACAGTGATGTGGTTGTTGCGGTGTAGTAGAAGCAGTAATAATGGATCCACTAAATTGTAGGTCTCGGTCTGTTTAGCCCTCATGTTCACAAAGTGACCGTAGAGTGACTAACCAAACCATTACTGCGCTGGCTTCTTTTTTGTAATGATCTTGGGCGACCTGATGGCCGAGTGACTAGCGCTCTGACGCTATACGCTACAGGTTTCGGGGTTCGAGTCCCGGCTGTGGATGTTTGCAGAAGTTTGGGATCCAATTTAAAAACAGTAGATACCGGTCTATCGTGACTGTACTTTTTCGGGTAGGGCCGACAACCCTGCCTCGTAAAAAGAAAATATTCGAAATCTGCCAGTAGACAGACGGCCTTGACCTACCACAAGTCTATTGTGCCATTGAAGAAAGAACACATACTCACATCTTGTACAGATTCTTAAAATGAATCTGTACAAGATATGAATTGCATTATAGTAATAATTATTAATATATAAACAGTATTATTCGTGAATATACAAGTTAATTAACCAAATACTTGAAATTTCCAAGACATTACGTTAATTCCTATGCTAAACTTTTGCAGGAAAAACTTAAATTTATATAGAATTCATCATAATCATAGGCGCGACAGCCCCATTGTCGACTTCAATAATTCCATCTGCCGGCCGCCAGACTACAAGACGAGA
Source organism: Caerostris darwini (assembly GCA_021605075.1). Lineage (NCBI taxonomy): Eukaryota > Metazoa > Arthropoda > Arachnida > Araneae > Araneidae > Caerostris > Caerostris darwini. The sequence continues at coordinate 1,216 of BPLQ01009352.1, forward strand.
TATGTTTTTCTTTTTACTGGGAAGGGTTGCCAGCCTACGCCCAACGCTCAACCGCCCTATTAGACCGGGGCCTACGATTAAAAGTGGATTCGAACCACTACAAACATCCATTGCCTCCATGACTCGAACCCGAAACCTGTGACACCAAGCTCCAGTCTCTTGGCCATAAGACCCCCACATAGAATTTAACCAACACAAAAATTTTTGAATGCCAAAATATATTCATATTAACTTATCGAGTTTACTTTAATATCAATAGCCTATTAAAATAAGAAAAACCTGTTTATGCAAAAATATTATTCCAGATTCTTTTGACTTGAATTATTTTTAAACAATTGCTGTTTTCCACATATTAATTATGTTAAATGCGTGCAAAATTTCATTTACAATAAATATTAGCCATTGTTTAAAAGGTGTAATATTTTCACAGACATATATTCGCAAAATATCTCCATAATTTTATTTATATTTCTAAATCTAAGGTACACAAGGAAAAAAATGTGTTGGAATAATGAAATTTAAATTTAGCCCCCCGCAAAAGTCCCATGAATGTTTCATGAAGAATAACCAGCTCATCACTCAAGTTGATTTCGATTCTCCCTCTGCATATAAAGCAGATATTTATTGATCGGAATTGAATCTGCTTTATGAAAGTCCCAAAGGTCTACTCAATTACCTAGGGTCCCCTTATATTTTTACTAAACCCATTATTAATTATCGGTAAATGATTTTTATAAAGGAATATTTTATTTTTTATTAATGGAAATGTTTTCTAAAAAATTCGATCTAAATTTTTATGAATTTTAATTAATTAGCTTATAATAAATTATGTACAAATACAAATATGGATAATTTTTCGTATAAAATACAATAATAATTGCTCGGCTCCTGGCTATGAGTACTCCTGATGAACATTAGGCTCAGGTTCAATCCGCTGGCGGTTTTAAAGACGAGCAGCCGCGATGGCGTTCAGCATCTTGTCTCGTTATACGGACTACCTGGTGAGTGTTTCCCATGTCTTTTCCCATACGATACGTAAATGCGGGATGATTCCCCCTTAAAAGTCCTCCAGGAAGGCACTATCCTCCTCCTCTCTTTGAATCGGAGCCAAGTCAAACTCTACCTACGGGTGCTCCATCACAACAGAAGCTGCCCCCTTTTTCTCCTTCCATGGATCACACGCAAAATTATTTTTTACAAATCAAATGAATAAAAAAAAAAAAAAATTTTTACAAATTATATGACTTAAAATTATAAATATTTTGAATAAATATGAATATTCCTAAACCTTACATAAATTATATATATTGTACACAAAACATATGAATATTTATATATTTTATTACATATATTCTAATATATGTAATTAATAAATTGTATGAACAGAAAAAATTTTCTTTTTTTTTTCATAAATTATTTTTTCTTACGACCAAAAAATAATTCAGTACCTTCAGTGAACTAAAAATCCTTATAACTAAACAAAACTGTCTTTAATACATCAAAAAACAGGGCCTCAATGACCGAGTGGCTAGCGCTCTGGCGCTCGGTACCACAGGTTTCGGGTTCGAGTCCTCGGCGGTGCCATGGATATTTGTAGTAGTTCGAATCCACTTTAAACTGTAGGTCCCGGTCGAATAGGATAGTAGAGCGTTGGGGGGCATTGTCCGTGGCTTATATTCCAGTTACACGTGCCCCTGTGTAATGCAAAGTGAGTAACGTCTGTGCAGAGCTTGCCTTAAGGCCTCCAAGACAGGTGTCTAAGTGTTTGCCAGCTGCATTAGAAGAAAAAAAAATATATCAAAAATCTACAAAACTCTTATTAATTAAGGAAATTTCATAAAAATACTAAATCTATTTTATAGAATTCCTAATGTAATAGTAATTACGCTGATATAAAATCTCTTTTTTATTTTAATAAACCTCAATACTGATTAAACTGTACTTAAGGCATTTTAGAAAGGTCCCGAATATATTAATACTATATTCAGAATATATTTTTTATTATTCATAATCACTGATGTTATTTAATCATGTTTAAGAAAAAAAGGAAATCTCTACATTTTCTGAAACAGTTTTTATTTATACAATTCATCAACGCTGAAACTCAATTATTTTAAATAAATGTTTCCAAATTAAATTTATAAATTTGAATTAAATTTTGTCTTTACTTCTAAAATAAAATTGCTAATTGTGAAATTCACTTAGGTTGCCACCAACGACATGAATATTTATTAACATAATCTATTATTTGCAAAGATATATAAAGTTTTCGCTCTCCTGGTCCTCAGTGCTGCAGGGTTTCCGGTACGAGTCCCGGTGTGTTGCCATTGATATTGGTACTGGTTCAGAATCCACTTTAAATCCTAGATCCTGGTTTAATATGACCGCAAGAGCGTTGGGCGTAGGTTTGACAACCCTACCATGTAAAAAGATAAAATCTCCTGTCTCGAAATCTGCCAGTAGGCAGACAGTCTTTGCCCGCCATGGAGCTGTTGCTTCATTGATGGTGATGATATATAAAATTTATAAAAAAAGCAAAATATGCATAGGTTATATGTACATTTAAAATTATTAAAAAAACATACCAAACACTTAAATAATACATTTTTATGACAACATAAGAAGAACGAAAGATTTTCTTTTTATCAAATAAAAAAACAATTTCAAATGAAACGAAATATAGCATTTTTGGATAGATCAGTTGGCTTCGACTTCAATTTTACATGTATTGTTTCATGGATATAAATGGTTCCATTGCCGTAATTTAATATAAAAAAATGGAAATGTAAACCTACAACCACAGAAATTATAACTTCCTTATCTGCGTGAGCTTATTTTAAAGTACTGGCTTTTAAAGAAAAAGTTGGTGTTTACAGTCCACTGTTGTATGTGTTTTTTTTTAGTCCAAATCTTTTAACACTATGCTTCCCATCAACAGCCCACTGAAGGGGGAAGAACGGAGAACGTCTTCAGAGAGGACATTTGTCTCTACCTATGGTACGGGAGAAAATTTGAAACACTCCACCAGGCAAGCTGACTATTGAAACTACTAATACTACACCACATCACATCACTGTGCCTAGAGTTGAGTTGCCCTTATACAGTTTGGGAATGATATGGGTGGAAAGACTGACTGTGCTCTGTGACGCTCTACAGTCCTATGAGACTGGAAGTTACGGCCAGAGTGGATTCTGAACCACTGCAAACATCCCTGGCACCACCGGACTCAAACTCTGGGGCACTGAACGCCAGAGCGCTAGACACTAGGGGACCCTGACTATTGAAAATGAACACAATACACATAATCACAATCGCCATTGAGTCTCCTTGTTTCTGAAAGCTGCCTGATAGCCAATTGTCCATAGATTCGCCCTGCATAGGTAGCCCATGATTCGAATTCAGCCAGTGCATGGATGTTAGTGAGGTTCGGAATTCACGTTAAACTGTAGTTCCCGGTCTAATTAGCCCAAAGAGTGCAATAAAAATGACCGTAGAGCGACGAACTTTGTTTCTGAAAGCAATGACTGCAACGGACGCCTCTAGTAGATTCTTCCACACCTAGCAGTAGCTTATCATTAGCCCAGATTTTGGTATAAAAGCAAAACATTTATATCACAACTGTTGTAAAATCATAATATTTCTTTCTTGTCTTCTTTAAAGTAACATATTTAAAATATATACTATATGTATATAAAAATAATGTTAAATGTCCAAATAAAGCGTACATACTTCCGCGGACTGTAAACACCAACTCTTTTATTCAAAACCCAAGCGCATTCTATCGATATTCTCATTTCCTGCTCGTTAAAACAAACTCAAATTGGTAAGGAAGTTTCCATATTTTTAAAGTAATATATATACGCAGATACAGACAGACATATAGATTATCTTCCATGAATTACACTGAACAGAAAAAAAAGTAACATTTCCTAAAGCATATTCTTTTTTAAACTGTACTTATATTTTATAAAGCATAGCCTGATGTACAAAAGTTACATATTCATTTCAAATTGATAGAAATCGTGACATTCTTAAATAACACATTTCAACAAACCCGGCCAGTTAAAACGAAATAGAAAAGATTTCTTTAATTTCTTCACATTAAACAAAAAAAATCATCAAAAATCAGACTTTTTTGATGCATGGGGATCACAAATGCTACTAAATCATATCCTTCCTTTTTTTTTTCCCTCTTTGCCAAAATGCCAACCACAGCAAAAGACGAATAGCCAGAGGAGAAAACAAATAAATCAAAAACGGATCTCTGGTTCTCCACCTTTTTATCAAAACGTTGGCTTTCGCCTTATTATCGCTACACCCTTTTAGGTTTTGCTTTTTTTCGGGGCCAGGTTGTTAAATGACACTATCCAGCGGATCGATTTTAAGCGAATCATCTTTCTAACCGCGCATATTTCAGTCCCCAACCTGGGGAAGGAACTGAAAATGCAAATCAATACCTTTTCCTTTAGTGCTTCTGTCAACTTTGCCATTGACAGCTCTGGGTCCATTACTTGTTTGCCGCCATGTTATTCTGCCGGTGAACATAGGTTTCTTCAGAGAAGGATCTTTGCATTCGTTCCGTTTCAACTTTTGCGAATGTATTTTTACATTTTTTCCCCGAAATAAAAGCTGAAAATGTTTATTCTTGACGAAATAGTTATAGCATAATAGCTAGAAAGGCAACATTCCACGTAAAGGTTTCATGTTAAACATGGGATTTATTTAATTATTATCATATCTTTCACTATTTGCTGCTATTGGTTGCGATAAGTTAATAATTTATGTCATTTTCTTCACTGTCTTCTTTTTCTTTCTACAGATATCCGATAGTTGAGCTGTATATTTATATGGTATATTTTCTTGAAAAATGTTTTTGCACGACAGTGCCCATGTGAGAAAATTAGAGAATTAATTTAAAAGTTAGGCCTCTACTTACTGCATTGCAATGTACATAGCAAAGCATGTACAAGAGGAACATGCTTTAGAATGCAATAACCGCTTTTAGAATCGAGTAAAATTCCTGGTGAGATTGAGCCAATATGTCTAATGCCTCACATCTACAAATGCAAGTCATCTAAAATGTTCTTTCTACATCTACAAATGCAGGTCATCTATAAATCTTTCTCTTCTATACATCTAAATGCAGGTTCTTTCTATACATCTACAAATGCAGGTCATCTATAAATCTTCTATACATCTACAAATGCAGGTCATCATTATCTACAAATGCAGGTCATCTATAAATCTTCTCCATCTACAAATGCCAAATCTCTCTTCTATCCATCTACAAATGCAGGTCATCTACAAATCTTCTTCTATACATCTACAAATATAGATAATCTACCTATTGTTCCTTTCTTAAACATCAATAAATATTAAACTGGACTTATATGTTATAGTCTGATATAAATTGATAAAAATCATGACATTCTTAAATAACACATTTAAATAAACCCTATAAGTTAAAACGAAATGCAAAAATTTCTCCAAGTTATTCGCATTAACCAAAAAAATTATTCTTGAAGACCTTTAATGCATTAAGATCACAAAATGCTACTAAATCATATCCTTCCTCTTTTTTTCTCTTTTTGCTTTAAAAATGCCAACCACAGCGAAGACGAATGGCCAGAGGAGAAAACAAATAAATCAAAACGGTTCTCTGGTTCTCCCCTTTTTATCAAAACGTTGGCTTTCGCCTTGTTATCGCAACACCCTTTTAGGTTTGGCTTCTTCTTTTTTTCAGGACCAGGTTGTTAAATGACACTATCCAACAGATCGATTTGAAGCGAATCACCTTTCTACCCCCGCATATTTTAGTCCCCAACCTGGGGAAGGAACTGAAAATGCAAATCGATACCTTTTCCTTTAGTGCTTTTTGTCAACTTTGCTATTGACAGCTCTGGGTCCATTACTTGTTTGCCGCCATGTTATTCTGCCAGGGAATATAGGTTGTTCAGAGAAGGATCTGCATGCGTTCCGTCTCAACTTGGGTGAATGTTTTTTTTTCTTTTTTTCCCAAAGGGAAAGCTGAAAATGTTTATACTCAACGCAATAGTTGTAGCATAATAACTGGAAAATGCAACGTAAGAAAATTATGAAAGAATCGTGTCAAACATGGGATTTATTGAACGTTTATTATATGTTGCACTATTTTCAATTATTGATTGCGTTAAGTTAATAATTTATGTCATTTTCCACAAAGCATTCTATAAATAAACGATTGTTGATCTGAATATTTGTATGGTATATTTTCTTTCTCTTCTCTCTCTTTTTCTTAAATTTAAAAGTTAGGCCTCTACTTACAGCGACGCAAAGTGCATAGCAAAACATGTATAAGAGGAGCATGCTTTATAATGCAATTACTGCTTTTAGAATAGAGAACATTCGGTGAAATTTTGCCAATATGTCTAATGCCTCAAATCTACAAACGCAAGTTATCTAAATATTTTCTTTTCTAAACATCTACAAATATAGATAATCTACAATTGTTCTTTTCTGAACATCTACAAATGTTCCTCTCTTAAACATCTACAAATGTAAAACTGTATTTACATTTTATAGCCTGATATACAAAGTTATATATTCATTTAAAATTGATAAAAATCATGAGATTCTTAAATAACACATTTCAACAAACCCGGCAAGTTAAAACGAAATGGAAAGATTTGTTCAAGTTATTCACATTAAATAAGAAAAATATTATTCTTGAAGACTTTTAATGCATTAAGATCACAAATGCTACTAAATCATATCCTTTCCTTTTTTTTCTCTTTGCTAACATGCCAACCGCAGAGAAGACGAATAGCCAGAGGAGAAAACAAATAAATCAAAACGGATCTCTGGTTCTCAGCTTTTTATCAAAACGTTGGCTTTCGCCTTGTTATCGCTGCACCCTTTTAGGTTTTGCTTCTTTTTTATTCAGGACCAGGTTGTTAAATGACACTATCCAGCGGATCGATTTTAAGCGAATCAACTTTCTTCCCCCGCACATTTTAGTCCCCAACCTGGGGAAGGAACTGAAAATGCAAATCAATACCTTTTCCTTTAGTGCTTCTGTCAACTATGTCATCGACAGCTCTGCCTCCATTACTTGTTTGCCGCCATGTATTCTGCCAGGAACATAGGTTATTCAGAGAAGGATCTGCATTCGTTCCGTTTCAATTTGGTGTAAATGTATTTTTTCTTTTCTTTGAAAAAGTGAAAGCTGAATATTCTGAACGTAATAGGGTTGTAGCATAATAGATAGAAATGCAACATTCAAGAATATAACAATGACGGATTCGTGTCAAACATGTGATTTATTTAACGTTTATTATATCTTGTGCTATTTTCAATTATTGGTTGCTGTAAGATAATAATTTATGTCATTTTTCTTTAAAGCTCTCTTACAAATGATTGTTGTGCTGAATGCTTTTCTGATAGATTTTCTTGAAAAGTTTATTAGTTAACAGTTTGCATGAGAGATAATTAAACATTTAATTTAAAATTTATGCCTCAACTTATAAACCAATGAAATGTAATAGCGAACCATGCTAAGACCACGCTTTGAGTCTGTTGATGGGATGCATTGAAATAGCTGCTTTTATAATCTACAAAATTCGGCGCGATTTTGTCAACATGTGTAATGCCTCACATCTGCAAATGCAGGTCATCTACAACTGTTTTTTCTATACATCTACAAATGCAGATGATCTACAATATTTTCATTTTTTACTACGTGTGCTTTCTTTTATACTAAAAACTACTTTCTTTTTATACTGCAGCGTTTTTTTCTCATCTTAAAAGGCTTTCTTTTATACATTTCCAAATCAAACGTTCACGTTACACAGTTTTATGAGTTGTTAAAACCAAAAGTTTTAAAGGAAACTTTTATGGTCAATATTGTATAAAAGTGAAGCAGTGAGCTTCGAATACATAAAAATTTCCAAATAACCATACTTCTATGAAACATAGTTTTAAAAAAAAAAAAAAAAGAATAAAGTCGAAATTATGAGCTTTTCCTGTTGAAAATGTAGACGATTATAAAGAATTTTTCTGGAAAAGAAATTGAAGAAACAGGTTATGCAGAAGTTGACAAAGATGAAGAATGCATTGTTGTTGATGATACAGGTAGTGATTAAAAAGTGGCTATGATGATGAACATTATGCTGGTGATGATACTGATAACGCAAATGATGGTGCTCATGATGATGGCGATATAAAGATCACTGAAAGAATGCTGGAGACGTAAAAGGTGAGGAATATGAAGGTGGAGAGGCTATTAACGACAATTGTTATTTATTACAATAACGATATTGAGTTTGATTTTGATGATGTTGTTAATCATGATTAAGGTAAAGAAAATGATAAAAATAATTCATGAAGTTGGTGTTCCAACGCAGATTTGGTATTGAAGAGATCACTGGCGATTACAATAGCGTCGTTCATAAATCATCATGAAGAAAAATTTCTATGATGAACAGCTCAATATCAGCTTTTTCTTCCTAAGCGCACCAAAAAAAGGACGATTGAATTAATCATTATATTCCTAGCTAACAGCTATGATGATGATATATTTAATGGCAATGTTCAGAAAATGATGACGATCACACTGTTTGTGGGGAAAAGGACAATGAAAGTTCTTTTGGGAAAATTCCTTTTGATGAGGTTTTTTTGAAATAAAGTAGATAGAAAAGAATAATGTTGGGATGATTATTTACTGCCGGTTTTAATGAAGTTGAAATGATGTGCTTGATAGATAGCAACCAGTGCTTTTAAAAAGGAAATTATATTTACTAGGTAAATGGAATGTTTTATTTAATTTTCCAATATCATTATTTTTCATTTAAAAAGTTATTGGGCGTGTATTCTCTTAAGTACTTTAGCATGACATACCAGAGAAGAATTGCCTTCCTGAAGGACTTTTGTATTTTTTGTCACATATACAACTAAACACTCCCTCATGAAAACTCTTCTAAAGTAAGTCAAAAGAGACACATTTACAATCGCTGATCATATCTCTACGTTTCTGATGCAAACAAAGGGTTCAAATCTGAGCCCCAGCTGAAGTTAACCCTTGGGCAGAAGTAAGACTTAAAAATTAAAAAAAGGCATAGGTATCGTATATCATAGCATGTTGAAAGAAACTGCTGTTACATTTTTCACTTTAATTCTTTTTTATTGCGTTTTCAATCTCTTGCATATGAAGAGGAGGTAATTTTTCATTTTGTCCAACGCAATTCTGCTTTGAATCCTGAGATCACCTTCTGTAAACAAGCGTCGTTCATAAAAAAGCCTTTGAAGAAAAATGTTTTTTAAACAGCTTTTTTCTTCCTAACAAAAAAAGGCGAACTTTATTCCTTACCTAACAGCGGCCCTTTTATATATTTCAACCCATCTATCACAGTAGCTCACACTGTTTGAGGAAGCCATGCATCAGAAAGTTCTCTGGGAAAATTCTTGACTTATTCCAAACTGCTAGCAGAGGTGAAAATTCTGGGATATTATTTACTGCCGGTTTTGAATGAAAACGTTCGAAGTGATGTGCTCGATAGAGTTCTCACTTGAAGAAATTATATTTACTTAGGTAAATGGGAATGCATCTTTATTTACTTTTCCTGTTATTAAATGTTTTTCGCTTTCTTTTGAGTGAAATTTCTTAACGTAGAATATGCACGACTTACTAGGATACTTTAGCATGACTTACTAGGATAAGAGGTCTACATTTTTTTAATCATTTTGTATTTTTTTATCACATATACATGCTAAATTCTTCTGCCTAGAAAAATCAAATTATTCAATTTCTGTAAGCAATTAGTAATTTTCTTTTGTTTAGCATCAGTGAATATTTTCCATTTATGCATGTCCCAAATACCCACTTTGGGTAACGAAGGGTGGTCAGTGCTTTCTGGTGAGACTTTTAGGAGTATCTATCCTGTCAAATTAAAAATAATTCTCACCACTGCGCCACTACTTAGGTTCCCATAAATGGGAATGCATCTTTATTTACTTTTCCTGTTGTATTTTTTTTCGTTTCCTTTTGAATGAAAGTTCTTAACGTTGAATACGTTTTAGCACGACTTACTAGGATAAGAGGTCTGAATTTTTTGTATCACACATGTATGTTAAATTGTTCTGCTTAGCAAAAATAAAAAAAAACTTATTCAATTTCTATAAGCAATTAGTAATTTTTTTTTTAGAATTAGTGGGCCTTTTCCATTTATGCACGTCATAAATACCCACCTTGGGTGATGATGGGAGTACAGAAATTTCTGTAAGACTTTTAGGAGTATCTACCCTGTATTTTCATCTTAAAATCCAAATAATTATCCACCAGATGGCGGTGCTATCGAAGAGATGTACTTTACACTATCACCATCTATGTGATAATATCAATGGAGTCTATGTGATTCTGAAATCAGTGACCGTAACGGATGTCACAAACGACCTGAGATATCCTGAACGTTAGCAGACTTGTTACCACTGGGCAACTACTAGGTTCTAGTAAATGGGAATACATCTTTATTTACTTTTCCTGTTGCATCCTTTTTTCGATTCCTTTTGAATGAGAGTTCTTAACGTAGAATACGACTTATTAGGATAAGAGATCTACCTTTTTTTTTATCACACATGTATGTTAAGTTTATCTGCTTAGAAAAAAAGAAAAACTTATTCAATTTCTGTAAGCAATTAGAAAGTTTTTTTTTTTGTTTAGCATCAGTGGGTCTTATTCCTTTATGTACGTCCAAGTTGTGTGGAAAGGAAAGGACAGTGTTTTCCGGTGAGAGTTTTAGGGTATCTACCCTGTATTTTAGAATATGTGTCAGGATAAGAGGACTGAATTTTTTGTATCGCACATGCATGTTAAAAGTTTCTGCTTAGCAAAAATAAAAAACTTATTCAATTTCTATAAGCAATTAGTAATTTTTTTTTAGTATCAGTGAGCCTTTTCCGTTTATGTATGTCACAAATACCCACCTTCCACCGATGAGGGTCATACGGAACTTTTAGGAGTATAGGTAAGACTCTTAGGAGTATCTACGCTGTATTTTCATGTCAAAACGCAAATAATTCTCCACCAGATGGCGGTGCTGCCGAAGAGATAGACTTTACAGTGTCCCCATCTTAATCGAGTTTCTGCGTTTCTGAAATCAATGACCGTAACGGATGCCACAAACGGAGTCCAACCTGAATATCCCTGAACGCTAGTAGTCTTGTTACCACTTGGCTATTACTTAGGTTCCCATAAATGAAAATGCATCTTTATTTACTTTTCCTGTTGTATCATTTTTTTCGGTTCGTTTTGAAGGAAATTTCTTAACTAAGAATATGTTTCTGCACGACTTCTAGGATAAGAGGTCTACATTTTTTTTATCACACATGCATGTTAAATTCTAATGCTTAGCAAAAATAAAAAACTTTTTCTGTAAGCAATGAATAATTTTTTTTCTAGAATCAGTGGGTCTTTTTCACTTACTTATGTCTCAAATACCTACTTTGGGTGATGAGGGGAGGATAGATCATTCCGTAAGACTTTTAGGTTTTGTTTGTTGCTCTACGATCATTTTGTACACATTTTAGGCTAATTAGATGGGACCTACAGCTTAACGTGGATTGCGAACCAATAGCAAACATCCATATTACCGCCAATAAGACTTTTAGAAGTATTCTACCCTGTGTTTTCATATCAAACTCCAAATAATTCTCGCCAGATTTCGAAGAAGCTATTGAAGAGAGAAGATTTAGACTGTCACCATTTCCATCGAGTCTCTGTTTTTCTCAAATCAATAACCATAACGAATGCAACAAGCGGAATCCAACCTGAGATATCCTAAACACTAGCAGACATATTACCACTAAGTCACAGAGGCCCGACTCGGGGTTGAGTGGCAACATACCCCGCTGGTGAGCATTTGAACTGAGGTTCCATCTGGCTGGCGGCATTATTGTAGATACTGGATGGTACGAGGAGGCTCGATGGCCTTTGTGATGTTCTGCATCTTGCTTCGTTCGTCTTGCGACTACCTGGTGGGGACTTTTCTGGGTTTTCTCCCATACGATAAGCAAATGTGGGGTAGTTACCCTTAAAAGTCCTCCCTGAAGGCATTTCCCTCCTTCGTTCGCGATTCGGAACCAAGTCAGACTTCTATCTACGGGTGCTCCATCACATCAGATGCTGCCCCCTTCCCTCCATCCATGATTAGACTACTCATGAGATATCAATTCGCGCTGCAGGACACTGAGAATGAAACACAACACAATAGGTCACATATTGTACAAAAGTAATACTGAAGTATAATTTTGGTAATAATTTAAAATTATAACAAATTGTTAGTAACATTGAAGGTAGTGAGCTACATTGTATCTACTACAAATCTGCCTTTCAAGTAGTTAATGAACTCAGGTCAAAACTCTTAGTATTTGAAAACAAACAGTAGAATTTTTTATGTAATAAATGTTTCTATTTGTTTTAACATCATGATTGAACTCTAATACAATCTATATAGTAAACTGAGTTAGTATTATTATAGACTTTTAAATATTTATCAATTTCAAATAAATTTAAAGTTTCAAAAAAGTGTAGAAAAGAATAAAAATTCTTATTTTTAAATTTTTCTAAATTCTATTTTAAATTCTTTCTCACATATCTGGTGATTCTGTTTAAGACTTGACTGGCTAAATATTTACTTCAAATTTTAAATATTTGTTAAAAGGAAGTGATGTTTATTTAGTGTGAATATATTAAACTCAACTGATAAATTTAGAAACTCAACGCAAAACAAATACAACGCAGTGAAAGAAACTAATGCATTTTAAATCGAATAAATTTACTTTAAGATACTTATATTAACTTATAATTTATATATTAAATCTTTTAAAATGTAAATGGTTTTATGAAGGATAAATTCATGAAAATATATTGTGAAATATATATCGTATTCCAGAGAAATTATATCTCCAAAATTGCTAACTCTGCCAATATTCTACATTTTATATGATGTTAAGTTTGTACTTATTTTTCCGTATCCAACATTGGAGAAAGCAACATCTAGACGAACCCGTGTAGTCTCATGGAAGGGGAATGGAGGTGCAGCTTCTGCTGTGATGGAGGACCCGTAGGTAGAAGTCTGACTTCGTTCCGTGATACTGAAGAAGGAAGGCAGTGTCTTCAGTGAAGAGTTTTAGGAGGAATTACCCCACATTTACGTATCATGTGGGAGAAAGCCAGGAAACCTCCCACCAGGTAGTCCAACTAACGTGGCAAGATGCTGAACATCACTAACGCCATAGATTTTTCTCGTTTTTTGAAACAGTGTCTACAATAATGCCGCCAGCGGATTAAGCCTCAGCCTTAATACTCACTAGCGGAGCGCGTTGGTATTGAGCTACGAGTAGGGTTTCGATTTGTATGATTGATATTGTTGCAAAACAAATTTTCATTAAAAAATCCAATTAAACAATTTAAATTTATGAGTCAGTCCTAGTCTATGAATTAAAAAAGTATTCAGGAAAAAAATTGCTCTTAGGTAAGTGTCAATCAGCAATAAGCCAATTTTGTTGAATGGTATAACACAAAAAGACAAAATACATTTAGAAGTATAAAACAAAGCACAATTTTTGAGAGATAATCTATTCCAAAAACACGGATCAATATTCATTGTTCCTACAATCTGAGGCAACAAAGATAAACTAGCGGGACCGAAGTGAGTATATGTTGCCTAAAAAGGTGCGCAAGTGATATACATGTGATTGCTGCAATGTATAATGGATAGCCAATGGGAATGAACAAGTAAATGAACAGTTATGAGTGGTTTTACTATTTAATTAGCATTTGAAGGGTTTTATGAATGGGGGAGGGACGCTAAATAATTGGGATCCTACTTGAATGGACATAACAGGTAGGCTGAAATGTTCACAGGCTGACACATAGATGGCGCTACTAGTATTAAATCCGTATGATTTTTAGTTAGACCTAACCTTCAAAAGAGACGTGTGTAAATTTGACAGCTGTTACACTATTAGTATGGGAGTTATAGCATTTTTAGTGAAGCAACTTTTGTTAGTTTGAAAAAAGGGATAAAAAGGAATTTCGTGTGTTAATAAAGCATTGCTTTTTTGGCAAAAAATAATACTATTGAAGGCAAGGCTTGGCTTGATAAACATCATTCGGACCTTGCACCAGGAAAATCAACCGTAGAGAAGTGGTTTGCTAAATTTAAACGAGGCGAAATGAGCACCGAGGACGATGCACGCAGTGGACGCCCCAAAGAGGCTGTTACCGACGAAAACATAAAAACAGTCCACAAAATAATGTCTGATAACCGTAAAGTGAAGTTGATTGAGATAGCTGAGACCCTAAAGATATCAAAAGAACGTGTTGGACATATCGTGAATAAATATTTGGATATGCGAAAGTTCTGTTCAAAGTGGGTGCCGCGCGATCTCACAATCGACCCAAAACAACAACGAATTGATGATTCTAAGCAGTGTTTGGAGCTGTTCAATCGTAATAAACCCGAATTTTTGCGTCGATATGTGAGAATGGATGAAACATGGCTCCATCATTTCACACCGGAGTCCAATCGACAGTCAGCCGAGTGGACTGCCCGTGATGAACACTAAAATACTATAACTTCACTAAAAATGCTATAACTCACATACTAATAGTGCAACCGCTGTCAAATTTATACACGTGTCTTTTGAAGGTTAGGGCTAACTAAAAATTATATGGATTTATTACTAGTAGCGACATCTATGGGCTAGCCTTTGAACTTTTCAGCCCACCACCTATTAGGAGAAGGGATCAATAAGTACGTCAGAAGATGGCAAAAGCTGGTGAGCGTTAAACAGAAAATGGCAATAAAAACAAATCACTAAAAGCGCTTTGACTGACGAACTGCATAGCTTCTAAAAAGAAGAAACGAACAGTGTATACGAAGATAAATTTTACGATTATAGAAAAGACACGATTATATACTGCGTTGGGCAGTTTCAAAAAGCGAGGTTTTGAAACTGCCCCAAATGGCAGACACTTTTTCAAATAGCGCGTAGTCTCGATGGCGTTTTGGATGTTTTGCATCTTACCTGTTTAGTCGGAACTACGTGGCGGAAATTTTCTGGGTTTTTCCCATACGATATGACCATCCGGGGTGTTTTCCCCCTGAAACTCCTGCCGGAAGGCATTGCCCTCCTTCTTCAGCGATCGGAATCAAGTCAGACTTCTACCTATGGGTGATCCATCACCACAGAAGTTGCCCTTTTCCCTCTATCCATGAGTAGTCTATTCATGGGGTGTCCGTCCCACTCTGCAGACACTGAAGGATTAGACGCAACAACAAAGCATAGAAAAGAGAAGAGACTTTTGTAAGTAAATGTGACACGAGTGTAGTTAGACTAGAGCTAGATTTTGAATGTTCAAGTTGAGATATTCAGGATATGGAGCACAATGGGTGCTATTACGTGCATGTTCTCACAAAGACAATTGACACAAAATTATCAAAAATATATTTGAAAATAATTATTGTAAGCGCATTTAAATTGAATATTTTTTAAGTTTTATCCTTTATCATATTAATAAATTAAATAATTGAATTTTAATCAGTTAGTCTCCTTTCTGACACTTGGATAATTGAAATTGTCTCCGAAATTCACTTTTATTTATTGCTATCATTCATATCCTATAATGAAAAGCAATTAAAAAAAACAAATATTCAAATTTGAAGTAGAACAATTAAAATCAAAACTACCCAACAATAACAGTAAAACAAATCCAACAAACTGTTTTCAGAACATTAAAACAAACTATCTTTTTCTGCCGCTGTTTTTCATGCTCCGATAAAAGTCTTTAACAAACAACAGAGAAGACATTTTTCATTTAACAACGGCTATCACTTGAAAGAATTCAGCCATTTGTAACAATTCGCTATTTCCATACATTACGCTTTAGAGCACTGCATCGAGTCGTAATTGGACGTTCGTTTTGCGCAAGGATAGCTATTCAGAAGTTCGAATTTCTATTCAGGCAAGCCAATTTGCAGATGAATCTTCTGCCATCTTGTCACATTCATTGTTTCGCTAATGTTGCCAGAACTTCATTTTGCAGATTAGGTTAATTGGACTGCTTTTAGTAGAGTTCGAATTTCAATGGAATGCCGACAATTAGAAATGAAAAAAGGTCTTAAGCTCTGAATGGCTTTTGTGATGTTCGAAAATATTAAGCGTTCTAATTTTATTACCTACTTTAAAAAAAATTTTAGATTTAAAATGAAGTTGTATTGGTGTTGATTAAAATAAAATAGTAAATAACGTGAATTATCTACAAAATTAAAATAAATTACCCAAAATGATTTTGAAAAAAAAATTTTTTTTTAGTTATAAAATGAATTTGATATTTGTTTGTTTCAAAATATAACAATTATGTTAAATAAAAATATGATGTTGTTGCTTCTTATCCTACTTGATCGACAGCAGCATCTAGACCAAGTCCATGAACCCGTACAAGTCATGATAAAGGGTAAAAAATGGAGCTTCTTTTTGTCCTTGACCTTACAGCACAAAGACATGGGGCACCCAAACGGAGAGGTCTGACTTTACCCCACCCGGTTGTACCTCCTGTTTAAATTGGGTACCCTTTTTAATCTCATTTTTACAACATGTAATTAATTTAATTTACTTTCTGGTGCTTTAATATTCGAAATTGTCTTCGAAATTTTATTTTATTTATTTATTTTGATTTACAATATTTCAGTCATTCACGTCCTATAAAAGAAAAGCAATTTAAAAACAAATATTCAAATTTAAAACAGAACTATTGAAATCAGAACTTCCCAGCAATAACAGCAAAGCAAATCCAACAAACAGTTTTCAGGACATTAAAACAAACTATCTTTTCCTGTCGCTTTCTTCCATGCTCCGATAAAAGTCTTTAACAAACAACAGAGAAGACATTTTTCATTTAACAACGGCTATCATTTGAAAGAATTCAGCCATTTGTAACAATTCGCTATTTCCATACATTACGCTTTAGAGCACAGCATCGAGTCGTAATTGGAGGTTCGTTTTGCACTAGGATGGCTATTCAGAAGTTCGAATTTCTATTCAGTCAAGCCAATTTGCAGATGAATCTTCTGCCATCTTGTCACATTCATTGTTTCGATAATGTTTCCAGAACTTCATTTTGTAGATTAGGTTAATTGCACTGCTTTAATGTAGAGTTCGAATTTCAATAGAATACCGACAATTAGGAATGAAAAAGTTCTTAAGTTCTGAAAGGCTTTTGAATGTTCAAAAATATTAAGCGTTCTAATTTTATTACCTACAATTCCCAAAACATTTTTAGCCTTTAAATGAAGTTGTATGAACTGTCGGTGTTGGTTAAAAAAAATTGTAAATATTATGAATTTATCTAGTTAAAATAAATTACCCAAAATGCATTTGAAAAAAAAAATCAGTTATAAAAAGAAATTGATATTCGTTTGTTTCAAAACACAACAATTATTTTAAATAAAAATTTGTTGTTTCTTATCCCACTTGATGTACAGCAACATCTAGACCAAGTCCATGAACACGCGTGGTCTACACGGTTGCTACTAACTCATAACAAGGTAATAAAAGATTAGCAGATTTATGAATGTTATTTAGCTCACTATTTAGAATGTGCTTAGTCATTATTTCCCGCTTTAATATTTAATTATTCTAAGCTTTTCAATTATCGGGAGAGATTTCACTCTTACTATGACAGATTTGTCAAAATTTTCTAAGCATGATTATCCTTAGTTGCAATTGGCTTTGTATGCTGCAGTTAATCAACTCTAAACGTGAAGCATTTCAGTTGAAATCTAGCAATCTATACATTAGTTGCTTGTCATTGCATATATTTAATTCATCCACTAATCAGAAAGTTTGTTTTAGTAAACATTAAAGGAATAGTAACACTAAATTCATTATTTAAGCATAATTGTTAATAGTTTTTCTTATTATTTCAATTCCTTCTATTAGCTCACACTCTCCCTATATATATATATATCTTGTTCAAATTTTCAATCGTTAATAAAATACTTCTTATTCATCCACTCAACTTCAAATACATTTTTTTTAATTTGTAGTAGATGGCACTTGATGTTAATACAGTTTTTTCAAATATTAATTCATTAATTCATTTTAGTTTTTTTTTAGATTTAAGTTGCATATATCTACCAATAGATGGAGCCAGATAAACTAAAAAAAAATGAATGAAAATTATTTATAAAGGACTTTCTGCAATAGAGTGAAAAAAAAAGTAGGAATTGACTTTAAATTTTTTTTTTTTATATTACTTCTTTTTTATCATAGTTTTTGTTATTATTATTATAATTTTTAAACGCAATTATGTCGCTTATATTTCAATGCTCGCTCTAAGTTACATAATCTAATTAAATAGGATAACTTATCATCTCATCAAAACAGAATTATTTTAATTTATTATTATTAATTTTTGCTACAGTAAAGTGAAATGGAATAGTTGCTGTTTATTTTTATGAAAAGTTTATTTAATTTTAAATTCTATAAATTTGTTTAGATACAATTTAATTTTCAGAAATGTATTTATTGGTGTATTTTATTAGTTCATCAAATATTTCCTGTTTTAGTGAAGATTTGCGTAAAACACAAAAACTCTTTGTAGTGAAATCCGCTTTTTAATGTTGAATAAAATTGTAGTAAATATATATTAATATATTCATATGTATTAAAGATCAAACTATTGTAGAATTTTTTTTTCTCACGAGAAGAGTTTTGGCATTTCATGGAACGTATGCTATTTGACAAATATATAATAAACCCATCACTCAAATCTGATAGAAGATATTCGGTATCATGTATAATGAGACTCAGGAAACTAGCGAATGTCTGTGCGACTTTAACATGTCGAAACAACAATCACTCAATTGATATACCATGCGTTGTTCCCTTAAAACATATGTACGTGTAAATGTACTCTCATTCATTTAATAACATTTGGGTTGTAATTCACTGAATTTTAGACGAACTGTTGACAAAAAGGAATTTTGATACTCATGTATTATAAAATAAAATTATAAAATATATTTACTTAAATTAGTATTTATTTTACGAAAGAAGAAACAGATTTATTGTTATTTTAAATCGATGATATTTATACAGCTAGGCGAAGATAAATTTTATTGACAAATAAATTAACCGCTATTAATAAAGATGCTTATCTAAATTTGTGAATCATAAAAATGACCAAACTTAAAATTATTCTTCTTCAATGACTGGCCTTTAGTACCACAGGCTACAGCTTTGAATCCTAGTGGTAGCTTAAAAGCTCATAAGTGGTTCGGATTGCTAAAACTGAAGGTCCCCGTTTAGTTAACCCAAAGTGTGCACAAAATGGCCGCAGAGCGACAAACCAAATCTTCTTCAACGGCGCAACAGCCCCTTGGTGGGCCACGGCCTTCCACCTATTGGCAGATTCCGAAACATGAGATGTTCCCTTTTTTGATGTTCCCTTTACCCTTACAGGGTAGAGTTGTCAGCCCTACACCCAACTTTCTACTGTCATATTAGACTGGGATTATAGTTTAAAGTGGATTCTGAATCACTACAAACATCCATGTGACAGCTGGGACTCGAACCCAAACTCTGTGGCACTGAGCGCCAGTCACTCCTCCAGCACATCCCAAACTTAAAATTTCCTACATTAAATATATTTAAAATTAAGAATACTTTAAAATTGAGTTTCTCTTCTTTTTTGACAAAAGTAAAAAATAGGTAATTTTAAAACTCGAAGTTGTGTTATTATTGGAAAAAATTAAGAATTACTGCTTTATTGAAACTGCATAGTCTAGTTCTATTAAAATGCCCTCATGCGAAAGTGTCACTTAGTAAGGGTTAACTTGATTCTGATAAATAGTTTAAAATATTTCATGCTAAAAAAGCCATTATTCATGAAATACCGCTTTAGAAAGTATTAATAAAAATCTAAGAATTATTTCTTAGTCTCTCAGTATAATAAAGTGTTTTTCGCTATATTATTTTTGTTATAGAGTATAGATAGCACTGCATTACTTTTGACCACACGAAATTTAAGTTTAATACTCTATTTTATATTAAGCTTAATAATATGCACATAATTAAAGAAGAATAATTCTCAAGTCAAGATAAAATGTCACTTCTAGCAAGAAAAGTATGAAAAAGTTAACGCGTAAATAAAAAAAGAAAGTTAAATATCACATTACCATAACTACGATATAATGGTTCCAAATTTTCTAAAAACGTGAAAAAGAGTCTAAAAAAGATTTGTAACTTTAGTAATTATTATAAACTGCTCATTATCACGAATTTTTCTTTACGATCAAGAACTTGAATTCTGTAACAAAAAAAAAGGGGCATTCCTTTCTTATATTCTAAAAGAACGTGGCGTAAAGATGCAATATTAAAAATTAAGAAAAAGATCTTTATGGTGCATTTTTTTTATTGTGTGGTGGAGGGTTGGCATGCATTTGCTGAACAAAAAATTATTAAAGAAAATTTATTGGAGAAGCCATAGTTAAAATGTGTTTTTAAACTGTCGCCATTACTGTAAAACTTGGATAAATATCAAAGAACATTATTTGGAAAATATACACCTTAATCGCAAAGTTAACAGCAAAAGCACCTTAATAAAATTTTCAAAGGAAAACTCTAATGATAGTTCATATACATAAAAAGTTCTTTGAAAATTTCTTCTTAAACATATATTTTAGTAACAAAATACTTTCCATTTAAAAAAAAAGAGGTGTTAGATATTAAAATTGCTTCAAAGTGATCTGATGGAGGCTTTCGAGCTAAGATTGTCTTTGATGGTAGCTTTCTTGCCTGTGGTGGAAGTTGACATGATATTCTTTCGTAAAATTGATATTTGTGTATTTCATTTATTTTAAAAATCTTTTTACTTCTAAAAAATTAATTACATTATACTTAGCTATTGACTCTTCTCCTTCATTGGGCCATGGATGTTTGTTAGTGGTTCAGAATCCACTTTAAACTGTAGGTTCCGGTCTAATTAGCTCTCGTGTGCACAAGATGACACTAGAGCGGCAAACCAAACCAAATCTTCATTGGGCGGCCTGACGGCCAATTGGCTAGCATTCTGGCTATTGATTTATATCATTCGAACTGTAGGTCCCGGTCTAATATGAGAGAGGAGACATAATAGGGCGTAGGGCTGACAACCATACCCCGTAAAAAGAAAACTTCTGTCTCGAAATCCGTTACTCCGCAGAGGGCCTTGGCCACCATAGGGCATTTGAAAGCACAGACTCCAGTTTCGAAAAAAATGGTTCATTTCACTTAGGCTGAAAAGTAAGGATTGGAGGGGGTGGAAATAAAAGGGGGTCACTTGGTAAGGATTATTCATATTGTAAATTACGATTTAACCTTATTCTGATAAATAGTTTAAAATTTTCCATGATAAAAATGCCATTATTCACTGAATACAGTTTTAGCAAGTATTAATAAAAATCTAAGAAATATTTCCCATTCACTCCTAGTGTTTTTGTTATAGATAACACGCATTACTTTTGACCACACGTAAGCACCTTTAAAACTCTATTTTTTATTAAGCTTAATAATATGCACATAATTAAGAAGAATAATTCTCAAGTCAAGATAAAAAAGTCACCTTTAAGCAAGAAGGGTATGAAGAATCTAACGCGCAAATATAAAAAAAAAAGAGTTAAATATCATATTACCATAACTACGATATAATGGTTCCCGATTTTCTAAAAACTTGGGAAAAG
The DNA here is from genome assembly GCA_021605075.1 of Caerostris darwini. Taxonomy (NCBI): domain Eukaryota; kingdom Metazoa; phylum Arthropoda; class Arachnida; order Araneae; family Araneidae; genus Caerostris; species Caerostris darwini. Next base: position 22,974 of record BPLQ01009352.1, read on the forward strand.
AGTCTAAAAAAGATTTGTAACTTCAGTAATTATTATAAACTGCTCATTATCTCGAATTTTTCTTTACGACCCAGAACTTAAATTCTGTAACCAAAAAAAGGGCATTCCTTTCTTATATTCTAAAAAAACGTGGCGTAAAGATGCAATATTAAAAATTAAGGAAAAAGATCTTTGTGGTGCATTTTCTTTATTGTGTAGAGGAAGTTGGCTTGTATTTGCTAAACAAAAAATCATTAAAGAAAATTTATTGGAAAAGCCATATTAAAAATGTGTTTTTAAACTGTTGCCATTGCTGTAAAATTTGGATAAATATTGAAGAACATTGATTAGAAAATATACACCTTAATAGCTCAGTTTTCAAAGAAAAACTTTAATGATAGTTCATGTATGGAAAAAAATTCTTTGAAATTTCTTCTTAAACAAATATTTCAGTAATAAAATACTTTTTTATTAAGAAAGAGATATTAGCTATAAAAATACCACGAAATAATCTAGTAGAAGCTTCTGAACTAAAATTTTGCTTGATATTGGCATGCCTCTTGTCTATGGTAGGAGTGGATATGATATTCTTCTGTAAAGATGATTTTTGTAAATTTGATTTATTTTAAAGTTTTATTTAATCCATATTCAAGCGATATTTAAAATGGACTTATAAACTTTATCATTCCTCTAAAACTTATAATTTGAATAAATATGGAAGAACATTATTTAGAAAATTTATACCGTAATAACTCAGTTTTCGAAAGATAAACTCTAATAATAGTTCGTATGCTGAAAAAATTCTTTGTAATTTCTTTTTAAATAAATATTTTAGTTAAAAAATACTTTTTATTTTTAAAAAAGAGGTGTTAGTTTTTAAAAATGATTCCGAACTAAGATTTTACTTGATGACAGCTTTCTTGTGTGTGGTGGGAGTGTATATGATATTCTTCTGTAAAGTTAATTTTTGTATATTTGATCTATTTTAAAGTTATATTTAATCCATATTGAAGCTATATTTAAAATGAGCTTATAAACTGTCGTCATTCTACTAAAACTCATAATTTGGATAAATATTGAAGAACGTTAATTAGGAAATATACACCTTAATTGCACAATTTTCAAAGAAACGATTATAGTTCCTGTATGGAAAAAATTCTTTGAAATTTCTTCTTAAACAAATATTTCAGTAACAAAACACTTTTTATTAAAAAAAAGGGGTGTTAGATATTAAAGTCACCTCAAAGTAATCCGATAGAGGCTTTTCCAATCTAAGTAGCTATCTTGTTTGTGGTGAGAATGGATGCGATATTCTTCCGTAAAGTTGCTTTTTGTATATTTCATCTCTTTTAAAAATTTTAATTTAAAAAAATTAAATACATTATATTTATTTACTGATTCTCTTCTTCAATGGGTGGCCTGATGGCCAATTGGCTAGCGCTCTGGCTGTTTATTTATGTTATTTTAACCGTAGTTCCCGATCTAAGATAAAATGGGAGAGATAATAGTGCGTATGGCTGACCCCGTAACACGGAAACATCTCCTGTCCCGAAATCTGCCAACAGGCAGAGGGCATTGGCCCACCTTGGGGCAATAGGTAGCACAGACTTCAGATTTGAATCCTGGAAGTTTCATGGGAGTTTGTTAGTGGTTCGCCATCCATGTTAAACTGTAGGTTCCTGTCTAATTAGCCTAGAGTGTGCACAAAATGACTGTAGAGCGACAAACCAAATCATACAAAAATTCGTGACATTGAAAACATTAGGTGGCATTGTAGACATTCTCAGAACACTAGCCAATCGGAAAGCAGAGTGGGAAAGAGTTCAGGCTTCCAGTTGACTGGCCTCCCACTAAGTGAGATTTTAATATCTATTAGAAATGCCAACTTATAGAAAACTATTTGCAAAAAACAAACTTTGCTACTAACAAATGTTGCTACTAACTCAAAACAAGGTAATAAATTATGAGCATATTTACGATATTATTTAACCCACTATCTACAATGTGCTATTCATTATTTCGGGCTTTAATATTTAATTACTGTAAGCTTTTCAATTATCGGGAGAGACTTCACTCTTACTGTGACAGATTTGTCGCAATTTTCTAAGCATGATTATCCATAGTTGCAATTGGCTTTGTATGCTGCACTAAATCAGCTCTTTACACGAAACATTTCCGTTGAAATCCAGCAATCTATGCATTAGTTTCTTGTCGTCGAGTATATTTAATCCAGCCAATTGGCCTTTTGTATCATAGGCTTCAGGTTCGAATCTTGGCTGTGACATGGATGTTTGTTAGAGGTTCGGAATCTACTTTATACTGTAGATCCCGGTCTGTTTAGTCCTCATGTGCACAAGATGACCGTAGGGTGACAAACCAAACCTTCATCTTTATGTAGTCACAGTTTTGATGTAATTATTGTTTTGTTCTGTTTTGATGTTTTGTATTCCATCTTTATGTTCCAATGTCATGCATCCGTGATACGTGGGAGCCAATGATGTAAATTCAAGTGATTTTGCAATTAAGAAAACATTTGATTCGTAAAATATAGAAGTTTCTTTGTATCGAAATCAGATTTTTTCATATTGAAATAAAATTCGCATATATATATAGAGAGAGATATACATTAATGTATTCAGATGTATTAAATATTAAAATCTGTATATTTTATATCAGGATAAAAAATTACGTTTGTGTAAATATACTCTGATGCTCTTAGTAACATTAACCATACAGTTGGGTTGTAATTCTTTGAATTTTAAACGAATTGGTAACTGTTGACGAAAAGGTTTGGTTTGATTTCTAACTTTACGGTCATTTTGTACACACTTTAAACTAATTAGACCGGGACCTACAGTCTAACGTGGATTCCGAACCACTCACAAACATCCAAGATACTGCCAGATTGACGAAAAGGAATTTTGATACTCATTTAATATAGGTAACTAAAATTATAAAATATAATTTATTTAAATTAGTATTTATTTTATAAAAAAGAAAGAAAACAGATTTATTGATATTTTAAATGTGTGATATTTGTAGCACAACCAAAAATGAACTTATTGACCAACAAATTGGCTGCTATTGATAAATATGCTTATCTAAATCTGCGAATCATAAAAGTGACAAAACCAAATTTTCTTCTTTTTTCAATGGCGCAACAGCCCCATGGTGGACCAAAGCTGTCTGCCTATTGGCAGTTTCTGAAACACTGGATATTTCCTTTTTACAGGATAGGGTTATTATCTTTACACCCAACGTTCTACAATTATATTAGACTGGGGCCTACAATTTAGAGTGGACTCCGAAACACTACAAACATTCAAGTAACCGCCGAGACTCGAACCTTAAACCTATGGCACCGATCGCCATTTACTTCGCCATCTGACTCCAAATTTAAAATTTCCTGCATTAAATGTCTTAAAAATTAAGTCTCTCATCTTTTTTTGACAAAAGTGAACAGTAAATAGATACTTTTAAAATTCTCAACTCAGAGTTGGTTCATTATTGGAAAAATGAAGCACGCATTTTCCACAGATGAAAATGAGATCACTATATTATTAACATCACCATTATTGGTTATACCAACCTTTGCTAATTAAGAATTTTAAAGTGGCCAATAGTTGGTCTCGCAATAGGTAATTAATTCTCGTTTTTAAATCTAAAAAGTACTGATTTTTTTTTACAAAAATTCTTTTTTTTTTTACAATTCTTTGAATTTTAGATGAATAGGTAACAGTTAACGAAAAAGTTTGGTTTGCCGCTCTACTGTCATTTTATGCACTCTTTAGACTTATTAGTCCGGGACCTATAGTTTAACGTGCATTTCGAACCACTAACAAGCATCCATGCCACCGCCAGGTTTACGAAAAGAAATTGATATTTTAAATTTATGATAAATATATCAGCATTAAATACTTTAAAATTGAGTTTATCTTCTTTTTTGACAAAATAAAACAACAAATAAATAATTTTAAAATTCTGAACTGAGAGGTCGTTTATTATTGGAAAAAATTAAGCACGAATTTTCTACTGATGAAAATGAGATCACATTTATTAACATCACCATTATTGGTTATACCAAGCTTTGTTAATTAAGATTTTTAAAATGGTGAATAGTTAGTCTCGCAGTGGGTAATTAATTCTCGTTTTTTAAATCTGAAATGTAATGATTTCTTTCACAGTGATATATTTATGACGCTGGATTTTGGTATGATAACTATGAAATTACAAGCAAAAAGTAAATTTTTATAATTAGATTAATAATATTTAATTTTACTTATAACTCTGACTTAAAATAATTTTCATTTTCCTTAACTCTAATTTTATCTCACAACTCAGATTAGAAATAAGTTTATCTTACTGCAAGATAATAAGACAATTAGATATCATAAAAATTTTATCTTTGTTTGATTATCTTTTCTGTAAGTAATTAAACGTTATTGATAATAATTGTTACATTTTAACAAAACTGACTATTTGTAAATATAAATAATTATATGATTGCGTATGTAAATGTCCAATTTTTTGTTACTGAATTCGATGATTTATTTATTTAGTGGAAAGCCAAAACTCTCGAAAAGATTTTATTTTTATTTGTTGAAGTTTAATTAAATTGTAATTTCTGTCACTAATTTTTTTAAACATTAATAATCGTCTTTTTACATCATCTCAATTTAAATATTCACCAAAAATTACTAAAAATAATTTTAATTAAAATAAATGTGTTTTGAGGTCATAATGTAAACACTATATTGAACATAAATCACTTTTTTACGAGTTTTTATGATATATACTGTAGCATTTCTTTCTCACGAGAAGAGTTTTAGTATTTCATTCCCAGGAGAGAGGAATGTATGCTATTTGAAAAATTTATAATAAACCCATCACTCAAATTTGACAGCAGACGAGCTTTATTGTGGGTAGTTGTATTACATTCAATTAGAGTTTTGCACTAATGAGAACAACCTGTCATTCAAATCTGATAGCAGATAATTGGTATCATGGCGGGCTATGACGGTTTGGCCAATTATCTTTTTCGAATGAAAATATTTGCAAGCCCAAAATGCCTGCTCTGCAGTCTTGGAGAGAACATGGATTCATCCCACCTTCCTGTCTGCCCTGCACTTGTTTCCTCTACTGTGTATGGTCGTTACTGGGAGGCTAGGGCCCTTATGGGCTAAACATGTCACTACGTGATTTCTTTCGATTCTCGTTGTTGTTTTCATGGTCCTTGTGGTCTTTTTATTTTATAACTTATTGTAGCCTGCCATTGGAAATATAAAAAAAAAATATTCGGTATCATGTATAATGAGGAAATTAGCGAATGTCTGTGCGACCTTCACTGGTCGAAAAAAATTATAGATTGAATATGATATACTACGAGTTGCTCCATTGTGATGGGTGATAGACCACGATTTAAGAAGTGTCTACTCCATTGAGAAGTGAGGAAAGCTGACTCCCCTTTTGAAGGAGTGTTTTAAAAGAAGAAAATTTTTGGTGGAGAAGAAAGGGAGAGTTCTGTGACGTGTTTTTTGTGAAATGTTTTGTGACGTGTTTTGTGTGAAATGTTTTTTTTTTTTTTTTTTTCTGAAGGAACTGAATAGGCAGCAGTTTTTTGCCTGTTTTCGAAGTGAGCCTCTTATGACTCCGTGAATCACGCCATGGAATAATTAAGGCCTGATGTTAACCAGGTATTTATATTCATCGTAGAATTGAGAACTCTGAAATTCCCGAACTTGGAGTGTTGCACTTTTGTATTTAATTTATACCCATAATTTTCATTTCTGTGTAAATAGAGTTCTGTAAATATATTTAATATTTGTAAATAAAATTTAAAGTGTTCCCATGAACCTGAAAATAGCCCTCTTCTTGAAGTCGTTATAAGTCTAGTATACACCGAAACGTTACAATATCAAAAATTCGGTTTAACCAAATTTTGATAAATAGTTTAAAATATTCCTTGATAAAAATACCATTATTCATTGAATACAGGTTTAGCAAGTATTAATAAAAAAATCTTAAGAATCATTTCCCATTATCTCCTTATAATAAAGTGTTTTCGCTGTATTATTTTTGTTATAGAGTATAGATAACGTGCATTACTTTTGACCACACGAAACTTACCTTTAAAACTCTATTTTATATTAGGCTTAATAATATGCACATAATTAAAGAACAATAATTCTCCAGTCAAGATAAAAAAGTCACCTTTAGCAAGAAGGATATGAAGAAGCTAACGCTTAATTTAAATAAAAAAAAAAGTTAAATATCATATTACCATAACTACGATATAATGGTTCCAGATTTTCTAAAAACTTGGAAAAAGCAGTCTAAAAAAGATTTGTAACTTCAGTAATTATTATAAACTGCTCATTATCTCGAATTTTTCTTTACGACCCAGAACTTAAATTCTGTAACCAAAAAAAGGGGGCATTCCTTTCTTATATTCTAAAAGAACGTGGCGTAAAGATGCAATATTAAAAATTCGGAAAAAGATCTTTATGATGCATTTTCTTTATTGTTGGCGTAGATTTGTTAAACAAAAAATCATTAAAGAAAATTTATTGGAGAAGCCATATTTAAAATGTGTTTTTAAACTGTCACCATTACTGTAAAACTTGGATAAATATCGAAGAACATTATTTAGAAAATATGCACCTTAATAGCTAAGTGTTCAAAGAAAAACTCTAATGATAGTTCATATACATAAAAAGTTCTTCGAAAATTTCTTCTTAAACAAATATTTTAGTTACAAAATACTTTCCATTTAAAAAAAAAAAGGTGTCAGATTAAAATTGAATACAGGTTAATAAAAAAAATTGCTTCAAAGTGATCTGATAGAGGTTTTCGAGCTAAGATTGTCTTTGATGGTAGCTTTCTCGTCTGTAGTGGAAGTGGATACGACATTCTTCAGTAAATTTGATTTTTTTATATTTAATCTATTTTAAATTTTTTTATTTTTTAAAAATTAATTACATTATACTTATTCATTGATTCTTAATAAATATTGTATGTTAGTTAGTGATTCAGAATCCACTTTAAACTGTAGGTCCTGCTCTGTTTAGCCCCTCGTGTGCAATAAGATGACTGTAGAGCGACAAAACCGAATCAAACCAAACGTTCATTAGGTAACATGATGGTCAATTGGTTAGCGCTCTGGCTTAGATTTATATTATTCTAAACCGGTTGTCCCGGTCTATTATGAGAGAGAAAAAGATAAAATGCGTAAGGCTGCCAACCCTATCCTTATTTAAAGAACATTTCCCGTCTCGAAATCTGCCAACTAGCAGAGAGAGTCTTGGCCCACCATTAAGCAATTAGAAGCACAGACTTCAGGTTCGAATTCTAGTGGTGGCATGGATATTTGTGAGTGTTTCGGAATCCACGTTAATTGTAGATCCCGGCCTAATTTTCTTAAAATTTGCACAAAATGACCGTAGAAGGACAAAACCAAACAAATCTTCTTTGCCGCAACATTCCCATGGTGGGCGAAGGGAGCTGGCAGATTTTGAGACAGGAGATATTTTCTCTTTATGAAGTGTTCTCCAGGCAACTCTTATAACAAGGCTGCATTTTTATCGGGCTGCTAGAGGACTCATGGCCGATGTGGCCTCCTCTCCGACGTAGGAAAAAAATTTATTTTATTCGGAATCCACGTTAATCGTAGATCCCGGCCTAATTTTCTTAAAATTTGCACAAAATGACCGTAGAAGCGACAAACCAAACAAATCTTCTTTGCCGCAACATTTCCCATGGTGGGCGAAGGGGGAGCTGGCAGATTTTTGAGACAGGAGATATTTTCTCTTTTATGAAGTGTTCTCCAGGCAACTCTTACAACAAGGCTGCATTTTATCGGGCTGCTAGAGGACTCATGGCCGATGTGGCCTCCTCTCCGACGTAGGGAAAAAAAATTTATTTTAT
>BPLQ01009353.1:0-154525 GCA_021605075.1 Caerostris darwini
GAAACAGAAACCTGTAGCAACAAGTGCCAGAGCGCTAGTCACTCGCCCATCAGGTTCTAAAATATCCATTACATACTTAAAATACCAACCATATACTGAAAATATCAACCATATATCTGAACCAAATATTTAAAATATTCATAATAACTCCTTATTAGAAGTCCTGTGTTTTGGCAAGCAACAATTTAAGAACTCTACTTCAATACCCATCTGAGTGTCTTTTAATTATGTTTTTTTCTTCTTAGATTTTAAATATACAGCTTTAAAAAATATTTACACTGTTCAAATGACTTCCAAATTCAACCTGTATATTATTCGAACTATACTTGAAACGACACAATTTCAATTGTAGATAGAGGGCTTTGAATTTAAGTGAAAGCTCAGACAAAACAGTTTCTTAAAAGCTACTCAGTTCTTCTAAAAATAAAAACTGTTAATGTCTCTATGATTCGCCATTGTATTTGATATATAATTTGCGATGAGCCTTAATATAACGGAGAGTCAACAGTCGGTTCATGAAGCTTTTCTTTTATGAAAAAAGAAAACAATTCAAATGAATCTCATGTTTCGCAAAGGGGGCTTTTATCTCTTTTGAACAAATATTTGCTCTCGTAGATGAAGCCTGGCCCCATAAACACTCACGCGCTCTTCGAAGAATCTTTACATTATTATTAATATTATAAACTCAGAATTTATAACTCTCAATTATTGGTCAAGTTTCAGTCGCGATGAATTTTTAAGAACATAATCTCGAAAACACTTTTGAAGGAAGTAAGTTTTTGTTTCTCATGCAAAAAGAAAAGAGAAGAACTCTGATCATCAAAACCAAGTAATTTTAATTGAAGAGGTATCGAACGAGTTCATAAACATTTTTAATATATGTGTGCGTACTTAGGATAAGTAAAAATTAAATATCATTCTAATATAATAATCATTATTTTATAATTGAAATGCTTAATGCATTACGCTAACATATTTCCTAATAGGAAGTGCTTTGGCACTTCAGTCCCAGTAGAGAGGAATATATGTTATTTGACAAGCATATAATAACAAACCATCCCTCAAATCTGACAGCAGATAAGCAGTATTGTGGGTAATTATATACATATATATGCAATTAGTGTTTTGTAATAAGGAGAACAACCTGTCTCTCAAATCTGATAGCAGATATTCTGTATCATGTACAAAGAAACTCATAAAATTAGCAAATACCTGTACGACCTTCACAGGTCGAAATAATCACAGATTGAATATGGACTACACCATGAGTTGTTCCATTGTGATTGGTGATAGACCATGAGCTGCAAAATGTACTTCAATAAGAAGTCCCCCTTTTGACGGATTGCTTTAAAAGGAGGTTTTGGGTGAAGAAGATGAAGAGTTCTGCGAACAGTTGACCAGAAATATTGTTTTCCTGTTTTTTTATCTGAAGTTACAGAATAGAACGGAGTTTCCGATGTGATCCGATTTCCAAGTGATACCCTTGTGCTTTCGTAAATCACGTATGTGATAATTAAATTCTGCCACAGACTGGGCAATTAGATTCGACGCATACTCGAGAACTCTGAAAATCTCCGACCTTGAAGTGAAATGCACTTGTGATTTAATCGTGCATCTAATAATCAAATTTAAATCTTTAATCGTCTGTATTTATTTATATATATAGTATTTGCAAATAGAAATTGAAGTGTTCCCATGATCCGGAAAGTGGGCCTCTTCTTGAAGCCGTTAGAGGTCTAATATAGGCCGCGACGTTACAATACCCAAACGAAATCATACCACAATATCAGGAATCATATGAAATAACATACAAAATGAACATGAAATAATACCATACACAAAGTAACAATTTTATAACAGTAATGGTTTATGCATCTCTCAAAGAGTTTTACTGTTGAGTTCTCGAATCATCAAACTTACTACAAAAGAAGGCTTCCATTGCCTCAATCTAGAATGGGTGTTCTCAATCTCAGGAATTTAAGACTATACTCAGGAATGGAATCGAAAGTTTATTGCATTCCTCACACTTTTGATAGAACAGAGGATGGGAATTTCTGGCAAAGAAAAATATTGAGTTCATTCTCGGCAAAAAACAAGAGTTTTGTTTCAGATTCTTCATCTGTAGGAAAATAACTCAATTGGTCCTATCTTGTTCGAAACCTAACTTATGGTCTTCGTAGTTTTCGCCAAGTTTTTCGAAATATGTGTATAATAAAGTTTTAAAACGGAGGTTTTAATAACGCAATGAGTTAACAGAAATTATATTCAAAGCTTTATTATTTTAAAAAAAAATATTAAAACTTTGAATATAATGTATGTTTAAAACTGTAATTTGTTGCATGTATTCATAATATGTCGCATATATTCATAATTTGTTGCATATATTCATAATTTGTTGCATATATACAAAATAATTCTTCTAAGAAAACTGTTATTTGTTTTTGTTTTTTTGAAATTTTTATAATATTAAAATTACGTACCAAAAACACACCAGAGAAAAAAAGACATTTTATTTATTTTGTGATATTTCTTCACACACAACATTTTGCAGAGCTCTGATAAATAATGTACTATACTGCAACTGATTTTAATAAGGAAAAAATAGGACAATCAAAATTGCAACATCTGAAAATTTCAAAGAAAATAATGTTTTACATAGTGAGTGTTCCGCCATTTAAAATTTCTATACGATTAGGAATATCCTTTCGGTAAAGTATTCAATAAAATAACTATTTGTATTTGCAAATAAATGAAAAAATAAATACATTAATATCTAAGAATAAAAAAAATACATAAAAATCAAATAAAAGAAGAAATGGAGGAGGTACTAGGAGCTGGGGTATTTTAAAACTTAATTTTTGAATTTTATGGAAATTTTTAGAAGAAACAATATAAACTTGAAAACAAAGACAATTTATTTAATTATTTTTGAATAAAAAAATAAGAAAGGAGGCACGTAGTACCAAAGTATAGGAGTATATTAAATAAATGTATGCTATGGAATTTTTGTCCTTAGTTACATAAAATTAAATTATTTTCTATTTTTATAAATAATAAATCTCAATTATAGGTAAGGATGAGCAAATGGAATCTGGACTTGTAATTAATTTCAACTTCATGAATTAAACACAATAAAATTCAGTATTTAAAAGGCGATCATTCACTGTGAAAGTATTGACATTAATGAAATTCTAGCAAATGGTATTATCTTAATTAAGATCAACGTGTTTCAAGGTCCGTGAGTTTTCCAGTTAACTGTTACTTAATTGGAAACCGAACCAATTAAGATGTTTCACCATCTCGGCGGTTAATTCCGTGTTCCCCTATTCACGTGACTTTCTCAATATTTTAGCCCAGGCATTATCAGCTAGACAATAAATTAATATTGAAATAGCGTAAATAATGGAAATCCTTTCTCGCATAATGTTATTCGGAATTGGTTTTCGTGTTAAACTCATTTGATGTGATATCATACCCGCTTGAGTTCGCTTCCCACTTTCTGAAAATTACAAAATCACTTGCATAATTTTTAAAAAAATAATTATGCAAGGGATTTTGAAAATGTCTAGCAGCTAGTTTAATAGAAAATTTAATTACTTTAGATTAAAAAATTATTATTCGTTGTTTTAAAATTCACTGCAAATCAGGTATCAAATAATAAGAGACAGAATTACTTGCTTAGGTTGTCGCTCTGTGGTCAGTTCAAGTACACTTTACGCTAAGTATACCTGTGCCTACATTTTAACGTGGATTCCGAACCACTAACAAATATTCATGCCATCACCAGGATTCAAATCTAAAGCCCATTGTACCAAATTGCAGAACGCTACACGGTTGGCCACCAGGCCGGAAAATTTTGCCACAGTCATATTTTTCGTTTTTGAAATGATGCAGCAAGCCAGCAATACAAACTATTTCAAGAATAAAACAACTTATTTTCATGAATGAAAACAAATTTCATTTAACATTTTTTTTTCCTTAACAAAGAAAGAAATATAAATTAAATAACTGCTCACTCAGCATTGATACTTCGTGACTTTTTCGCCAAAAGTGAAACCCATATCGTTCCACAACCACCGTATTCACACCGTAAGACTTCTGGCTGTTCCCTAAACTCAAAATACCACTCCGGCGACACCGTTTTGAGTCGATTGAAGAGATTCAACGTGAATCGCCGTGTGCTTTGAAGGTCATCCCTGCCGATGACATTTTAGCATGCATTGAGAGTTGGAAAAAAAGTTGTCATAAGTGCATTGTGTCCGGAGGGGATTACTTTGAAGGCGATGAAATAAATTTAGAAAGATGAGAGGAGAGAGAGAAATGAGAAGAAGAAATAAAGAATTTTTGAAAAAAAAATAATTGGTCTTGCTTTTTGGGCACAGTAGTAAATTAAATAAATAAAAATGTGCCTTAGTGAATTTTTTCAATTTTATCGCCAATCAAAAATTACCTGCGCTTTTCAGATATTTTGTCTTCTAAAAAGGATTTTATACGAGGAAATATATACATTTTTCATTAATTTGTATATACAATATTACAATTTATAACATATCTTTTTAATTTTCTATAACCTAATTTTAAAGAGCGTTATAGAGATTAAGGTTTGCTACTTGTAGTGCATTAAAAATCTAAAGTCTATCACAAGAGTTAATTACATTTTGGAATAACAGCAGGCGATGGCATTAAACGCTTTTTAAATATAAAATATATTTTATTTTCTTTCCTTCTTCATGGCTAATAATCTAATTTTCCTTCATGGTAATGAAAATTAGCATTTTTGTAGAACAAAAGAATTATTAATAATGCTCAAAATAAAGCAATTTATGTAGACATTATTTTCTTACGCTCTAATGTATATTAGTATCATTTAAAAGTTAAGTACCATACAAATTAATGCTGTTGTTTAAAACAATCTCAAAAATGTATTGGCAGACTAAAGAAAATAATAATTTAGAAATAATTACTAAAATAAAACAAACAAATATATACATAAAACTGAAATCATTTCACGAATTTCAATTTATCACGCGTGAACGTACTTTACTGATGAAATACACATGTATACCAATGTTTAATAACCCAAGAAATTTATGAAGAAATTGGTCAGAATACTACAAGAATGAAAGTTGTCACTTTAGGGTTCCGTTTGTTTATTAGGCGGTTTGTTTCCGTTTTCAGCAACAAATGGTCGCTGTTGTTAAAAATACAGCTGTTTTGGAGATTTCATTTAGCGCAGAAAAGAGACTTGGAGAAATCGGAACCCTAAAGTACAAAATGTCCACAAGAATTCTCAAATACAATAACTACAGGGATATAACAATATTTAATAACTCAACAATTTCAAAAACAAGCAATCGTTCAAATACAACAAAATGCACTACCAAAAAATTTACTACATTAAATTAACTTTTATAAAAATAAATTAATCCTTAAATTTTCAGGATAGTAAAACCATATTCTGCTTATAGTTTGAAACCCAGTCAATTCAAAATGAACCACACGTGATTCGATATGGGTCCATCGTTATTACTTAGCAACACATATTTCCAGTTTTAAAGCACATATAAATAAAATTAACGTTTATTTGGAATAAAAAGTTTGATAATAATTAAAATAATTTTTTTTTTTTTAATTTATTTATTAAAATTTTTTTATTCATATTTTTATGTATATAAAACTTTCATGTGTACTTCAATTACTGCTTTATTAGGGAAATTTGCTAAAAATAGCGATTACTTACGTGATTTACAAGCATAATAAAAAATATTGGGCGGAATAAGGCGTGACAAAAAATATTGGAATTAAGTTTCATTAAATTTTTAAATATTTATTTTTAAACGACCAGTATTCACAGTAAACGAAATACTGTTTAATTAGGATGCTCTTTTAGTTTTTAATTTAAGGTTTCATTTATAATAGCGAAGAAAGAAGTCTGGATATAATCCTCGTGAAAAAGGAAATTCGAGTGGGAGTCTTTTACTTTTCCTGGGTTTAAACAAAAAAATTTTTAAGCAATTTTTTCTTATCAACAATTTTACCTCTATTTCAATGTATTACAGTTAATCGCAGGCAAGCAAAGATTAAACCTTACATTTAAAATTTAGAAAATAAATTACAATTCCATATAAAATCATTTTTACCAAATTAAAATATAAAATCTACAAGAATAAATTAATTTCATTATTCTGTCTATAAAACTTTTAAGAGAAAGTGTAAAATACATAATAAATTCGTTTACGAATTAGTATTCTTCCATGTAATATTTTTTCTTCTAATTAGTAAATTATTAACTATATCATCTATTGATGTTTTAATCATAAGAATTTGATAAATTCTAATTAATCTAAAAAATAAATTGTAGTTCAAAAATAAATATTTAACATATTAAATTAAACACAGGCAATTCTCTACAAACTTTGTTTAAATGTGTCTATTTTTTTTATAAAATTATCTCATATATCATTATCTTGAGTATGCTTCAATTTCATTATTAATTAATCTCTCATCTCTCATTATCTTAAATATATCTCATTTTTATTATTAATTATCTCTCATCTCTCATTATCTTAAATTATATGATCGTATAATATTATTCAAAAAGCAAACACATCAATAATATCTCAATCCATTTTGAATTTAGATTTCTTACATTCTGAATACTTTATGTAGTGATATATGTTAATTAATTGAAGTATATTTCAAAATTTTAATTGTTGCATTAGTATTATTAAATATTTTTGTATTAATATTAATTGTGAGCTTATCAAATAATAATCATTAGCAAATATGTGAAAAACAAACATCCATATCCATATTCTCATTCTCGTGTTACTTTTTTAAAATTATAAATATTCCCTTGAAACTTTCAAAGAAAACATAGTTGTTTTAAAGAAAATTTGGTGAAGACTGCTCTAAAGTGAAGTAAATAAACTAACTTCTTGCCTGTAATTATTCTCGAATTTTTATAAAACTGAAATGTTTATTTTCTAATGATTCACAGCGAAGCAGTAACTAATATAAAACATTTTCTAATTTACCTAATTTTTATGAATTTTTCAAACACAAATCATATGTGCAACTAGTTTTTCAGAATATATTTTGTACGATTTACTTATAAATATTTTTAAAAAATTCGTGTAAATGTAACTCTAGTATATAAATTTGAATTTAAGATAACAATCTACAAAATGCCTTTAATTTAAAAATTATTATTCAAATTTCTAAATTAAAAATTTAAATAGCAAGCATAATCATAAATATAAGGCTGTTTTTATCTAAACAGAATAACTTTACAGGGTGTTTTTTTTATAACAAGCAGATAATATATACTTAATTTTATTCATAAAGAGCTCCTAATTTCTTTCTTATTTTAATAAAAGTTTGGTTTATCGGATCAATAAATAGTTTTAGCAAAATGAGCGGTAATCAGAGTTATATTTAGCTTATAGTATATTCCCAGCATTATTAATAGAAAAAATGTGAAAAATCTATAACAAACAGTTAAAATTACCCATCACATAAATACAACTTGTATTTCAATATCAATTTTTTTAGTCGATTTAAATCTCAATTTTTTTAACGAGAAATAACAATCTAATTTGCATCGTCTAGAACGGTGGTATCCAAACTACGGCCCGCGGGCCAACACTGGTTCGCAAGAACCACCAATCTGTCCCTCCAAAGTTTTATTTTGATAACCCTGGAAAATTTACAATGTAAGTAAATTATACAAAATTATATTCAGATGTTTTCATGTAACGACTAATTAAGAAACATAATAAATGGCATAATGAATTGAACATTTTAACTGTAATTAATCTATGACATTTGTAATTCATATAATGGAATTAAGAATTATAATTATGAATATTGAGATTTATTTAGCTGTATCTTTCCTCTGACAACTGTTTGCAGCTGTGGCTAAAGTTTACAGGAGGAAATTAATAGCAGTGACTTCAAATACTCATCAGTTAACTTGGGTCTGTCATTTTTTTCCTATTACTGTTGTACATTTCCTTTTGCAGAATGTTTTTCACGTGTATAAGTAGTTCCGAAAGCGGAAAAAAGTCAAGAGGAAATTTGTGCAACTGACCAAAAATGTGTAAGTAAATGTGTGAGTGTAGTATACTCCAATAAAATTCCAACAATGACGAGTTTAAATATTTTTATTTAAAAACATTTGTTACTCTACAAATCATTAATTTTATCCTGAAGTTTTGGGTCTATGGTTTTCTACGTTGAAATATCTTGATGGCGTTTGCGATTGCAGCAAAGTCTGAAAAATCAGACTTAAAATTTATTTTTAAAGCAACCAAAGCTTCAATTACAAAATCTACCTAAAAGTGTCTGTTGATTGAAAATGTCTGGAATTTATTAAAATGTGTGAATAACGTTTTTTTCAATTGGGATTGAAACAAAACAATTTTTAGTTGAAAGTTTTAATATGAATTTATAAATCAGAGAGAAGCTGATTTTCTCCTTGATATTTTAAATTTAATTCATATGTCTAGTTAAACCCCTATACAGTGATAATTACTATAATAACTCCCTGTTTCGTAATTCAGCCAGAAGAAAATTCTTTTCATTAAGGAAAATTTCTATTATTGCTCAGAGTTTAAAAAATCACGTTAGAACTATTCAGCAGCTAGGCCGTTGTACTGTGGTATAATATGATAAGTCATTTTCTCCAATCTCTTCAAAAAACTCTCGGGGTTAGCTGATGATTAAGTGGATGTAATCTGGTATAATTAACAGCTGCCTTTCAAACCTTTGGCATATCCAAGCATTTTCCGCACAAAGACTCCTGATGAATAATGCATCGTACGATTTTTAACCACTATCACGAGGTGCATACCATTGATTCAAGATCAACGTTACCTTAACTTTTTTTTCCATACATGTTTTTTGCCATCATCAGTAGTGATAGATTTTAATTTTCCATTGTAGATTGTTTTCTGAGAAACATTTTCAATTCCTTTAAAAATATCTTCTCTGGTGGTGACTGCTATGAACATCGAGGTGCATACTTTTTCTAAATAATATGTAATATGAATTAAGAATAATCTTTCTGAATAATATATAATATGAATTAAAAATAATTTTTTCTGAATATTATGTAATACGAATTAAGAATAATTTTTCTGAATAATACGAATAATAAGAATTCTACATTTTTCAATTCCTTCTATTAGCTCACACTCTCCCTATATATATCTTGTTCAAATTTTCAATCGTTAATAAAATATTTTTTATTCATCCACTCAAGTTCGGATACATTTTTTTTTTAACTTGTAGTAGAAGACACTTGATGTTAATGCAATTTTTTTAATTATTAATTCAGTAATTAAATTTAATTAATTAATTTTAGTTTTTTTTTAGATTTAAGTTTCGTGCATGTACCAATAGATGGCGCCAGAAGTAACTTTATTTAAGAAGGACTTTATGCAATATAGTGAGAAAAAGTTCATTAAACATTTCTATCTTTATCATGTGCATTTACAGTTTATAGTTAATATTAATTTATTTATTGCTTTGGCTTTTTTGGTTTTTAT
This sequence comes from Caerostris darwini, assembly GCA_021605075.1. Taxonomy (NCBI): domain Eukaryota; kingdom Metazoa; phylum Arthropoda; class Arachnida; order Araneae; family Araneidae; genus Caerostris; species Caerostris darwini. Next base: position 9,552 of record BPLQ01009353.1, read on the forward strand.
TATTTTTAATTGTTTTTACATGATTAAATTATAGATACATTTTAGTGAATATTTTATAAATGAGATTGCTCTAATCGCTTTAAAGTATAATATGTGGTGATGATATAATATAATGCAAATTAGATATTGTATTATTTAATACAGATTTTTTTTCTTAATTCTAATTCATCAGTTTTATTATTTTTTTATTAACAAAAGCTTTATTTTAACAGTAAGGAATATTAAATAAAACATAGAAAGGATGAAACTTCTTTATTTGTATTTTATTAAGAAATACTTTACAAAACAATTATTCTAAAAGATGATATATTTTAAAGATATAATAAATTTATGGTTACTAATTTTTCAGGAATGAATTTAAGGGGAAAAAAATATCAAAAAATTAATATATTCAAAAGTGTATTTATTTATCAATATTTTCTTAAATCATTTCTAAAATCATTTTATAATTATAAATAAATATTTTCGTTAATTTAAATAATCAAAACTTCATTGTGGTTAAAAATTCCTAACAACAAATCTTTTCTAAAAATAATATATCTTTTAATGTAAAATTTGCATTAAATCAAAGTGTTTTTATTTAATTATTTTAGTCGAATATATATAATAAATAAATTTAATTTTCTGCACATGAAAAAAAATTGGTGCAATTGTTAGATACGGAAAATACGACAAGAAAATGTTGTAACTTTTCTCTTAGTAAATATCTCGAATTCAAATAAAGGTTGGTTACATAGTATTCATGTACCTTACTTAATCGCACAATAAACAATTAAGGGCCATTAAATATAGTGCAATTGTTGGAACAGAAATACAACACGAGAATGTAATTTTTCTCTTGGTAATTCTCAAATGAATGCTGTTGTTTGTACATATTGGTTGGTTTTTCTATGCGCATAACCTAATCTCACATTAAATAATAAAGGAACGTTAAATTTATCGGTAAAAATTAACAGTCAATTTATATTATCATCAAAAGTTAACTCTGTTAAAAAAAATTAACATTAAGAAAAATAAAGAAAATTAATTAGCTGTTAACATATAGAAAATAAATTAACTGTTGGTTTTTTTTTATCTATATTACTGAAAAATAGATATCTGGTACTGAATCAGGTTATCGTGGTAATTTAGGTGGTTGTAGGAATGTGTCTCAAACATATGGCAGATTTTTGAGTAGGAATTCTTAAGAAATAGTTTAACAATTATTCAATATATGAAAATTATGTATCTGATACAATTACAAGCGTTATGTATCATGCGTAACTGAAGTGATTTCTTTACTGATCTCGTGATTTCTTAATTTAATGTGAATAAACTAAGTCAATGTGTTTAAGCTTGATATTAAATTTATTTGTTCTTGGATACATTATTTTTCTTTAAATATTTTTTTTTTATTGTACAATGAATTCAAGGATCAGGTGCATTGAAAGAGACTAACTAAAGCGAGAAATAGTATGAGAAAAAACTATTTCTATAATAAAAAAATAATCATATAAGAAGCTTTTAAGCATACACCATAAAGAAAGTAAAAGAAAAATTAAATACACAAAAGAATTGACGTCAAGTGTTTTCATCTTTCTGTGCCCATTAAAAAAAGATTTGTCGCACTATTCTAAAAAGAGTGAACTGTATTGATGTACATATTTTAACTTTATTAACGAAATGTTTACTAATTCTAATGAATATTTTTGAAGAAACAAAGTAAGTATATATTCTGTTATATATTATACTTATCATCAGAAATAAACGAAAACCTCACAATTTAATATTTTCTTCATTTTAGCATCTTTTATATTTTTTAACATTGTTGAGCAGGCAAAAAAAAAAAAAAAAGAATAAGAAACATGCTTTAAAATGGACATTCAGATAGGTATTTAAAGAAGATATATTTTACTGCTACATATATTTATGCAAAAATGAAAAAATGCATCAGGGAATTTTTGCTTATAGAATATTCCTGGAAAAGTCATCGATTTATACCAGGTTTGATATAAATATTTCTTATTTTCAAAGAGTTTTCTAGATCTGAACTGATTTTATGCAAGTAATCCTATCTTTCTGGACAATAGCTGCCCATATATGAAAGTGCACCCAAATGCTCCAGGTCATGAATATATTATGACAGATAGACTGTGTAATATAGATAGATTATGATAGATAGATTTTGTAAAACAAAATAACAAAAATAATGCTATTTTTTCCTAATGAATTTACATTAATTCAAATTATTAATCCCGAGTAACTCTATTTTATTTCATATTGTATACATGTCACCAGCCATATTCAATTTGATTTTATTCCTTTTCTGTCATAAATTATACTTATACTTATAAATTATACTTATAAATCATACTTATACTTTGATATAAATTATACTTAGACTGTTTAATTTATTTTGTTTTAATTTTAATAATAATATTTACAAAATATAGATAATTCATCCATTATAAACATCTTTTTGAATTTTATGTTTCAGAAACACATTTTTTAATTCATTTTTATTAAAAAAAATTCCTGATGATTTTTGTGGCCTAATAAATAATTCTAATAAAAATTATGAAATGGAATTAAGAGGAATAGTTTAAATACAGTTACACTACACTAGCAAATACAGTTTACACCTTCATATAATAAAGTTTATTTTAAATCGTCCATTTTTCAAATACAATAGCACATATATAGTAAATTTAGCTGTATACAGAAAGATGTAGCCCACTTCACCCTGTACACATTGCTCCTCTGCATTTTTAAATGAACAAAACTAGGAATAACTTTTGTAGTTGGCACCTATGCTTTATGCTTTCTTGAAGGAATAAGGAATTTCGGACGTTCGAATTAAGCATTCTAGTACTAGACATAAACACATCTTTTCAAATAGTAACACTTGTCTGGTTACAAACAAAATTGACTTAGTTAGTAAACAAAATTTCAATCCATTAGCTGTTCTGTCTCTAAATACTCTGTGTAAGCATGTAAATATGAATCTCTATATAAAATAATATTCCAATGTCCCACAAAAAAAGAAATAAATACATAAATATTTCAATATCGTAAAGTTTTATATTGGGCCGCATTATTTACTATGCTGAACTAAGGATTGAATAGCATTTGGGTAAAAATTAAATTTTTGACATTATCGAAGATTAACTGGCTTTAATTTAATTATTATTCTACTAAATCCTAAAGGAATTTTTTTAAATAAACATTAAGTGATAAATAATAAAATTATTGTTAGTTTTTTACATTATTTAAATAAAATTATTTATCAATGTACCTGCCTATTTGAATTTCTTCAATCATATTATTGCAACGCATTGGTAAAATAATTACAATATTTGGAATAGTCTACAGGTCGAAATGCAGTGATTACATGAAATTATAACTATTCAATTCAGTACATTTTGTCGATTACTACACTTTTAAAAAAATAATATTGTTGCTAGACATGAATAAAACATATAAAATGATATAGGAGGGGAAAGATTTATTTTATACCAAAAAATATAAATTTTAAATTAATCTTGTAAACTCAACTTTTAAATGAATAATAGTTGATTTTTTTTTTAAAAGTCCCTATAGATATATTTTGAAGTACTTCTTAATTTGAAAGTTATGTTATAAAATGTGAGTTCATATTAAAATGCAGTTGAAATAAAATAAGTAAACTTGTATTCTTGCATTATTAGATTTATTCTAGATGTGTTCTTAAGATATAAATAGAAAAATAATTCTGGCACTGAAAAATTTCCAGATGATATATTTTTTTACCTACCTTTGTTTATTTGAAAGAGAGAATTGAAATAATTTTTGCTTCTTCAAGCTCAGTAGGAATAATTTATTACAACTGTTACATAAAATTGGCGTCATTTTGTTCACTATAAAATTTTCACCGCTCATTTATTATTCAGCATGCAATTTCAAAAATGAAAACAAAAATGCTTTTTCGTAAGCAGTGAAGCCAAATAAAATGATGTTTGTAGTGTAGTTTATAACGTATTTTCCTGTCCTTTTAAGTGAATTTAAATGTAATTTTACCTTAATAGTAAAAATTGCTAACTTAGAACAGGGAATTTGTTAACGGTAATGTATTTTAATACAATAACAATAAAATTTGTTTGTAGATTTAACACCTTAATCCAAATAACCTAAAATCATTAAAAAGGAAATTAACGGTCAATATACTAAATTACTATGAACTAAAATGTTATGATAACTTTAGGTTTATTCTGTATTAAGTTTATGTAAAACATATTAAGGTACACGAACACCTTTAACGCGAACGCGATTTTTTACCAAAATAATAATTTGAAATTTGTACACTTTTGAACAGCTTGTAATTTAAGCTTTCGAAATATATTCACAGTTTATTTCTATCTTGTTTAGAACTAAAGTTATGTTAATTTAAACTTCTCTTAGAGACGAGTTTTTGAATCAGAAAAACGATTTTCGTAAACAGAAATGATAGTTTTAACATTTCCTCAATATAAATATTCATAAATATTTACAGGGAATAGACCTTGGAAATGATTCTAGCTGCATATATATATATTTTTTTATTATTATTATTGTTAAACGTGAAACTACAAGCAAATTTTGGAAGAATTTTGTGTCGACAACATTTAAACTAATACAAAATAATAAACAATAAATATATAAATTTACTAGAGATCTATTAACTGCAGAATGTTAGTACACACAAATACAAAGTTAGGAATTTAAAAAATATTGATTTGATTTTGAGTTATCATATTTTGTAACACTATCAATTTTTGATCTTTTTTACCCTTATTGCATCCAATAAAAATTTAAAAAAATAATAATGAAATATTTTTACGTGTAATCATACGCTTTTAGATGTATTCAATCCAAAAATGTGTACATAGCTAAGGTATTTCAATAATTTCAAGAAAATTCCACCGACCCCTTGTTTGTGTATCTTAAATAAATATAAAAAACTTCAATTTCAATTTTTTTCATGTGTGAACAAACTATTCTGGGCGAATATACATGTGAGTATACCGATGTTCAATAACCTAAGAAATTTGAGACGTAATTGGCCAGAATATTATAAGAAAGGGAGTTCTGCACTTTAGAATTCGGCTTGTTTATTTGGCGACTTTTTCTTTTACGGTTTCGCTAAGTTCTTATCTAAACAAACAAATAAGCCTCTGCGGTTACAAAATACTGCGGTTTTGGCGATTTCATTTGGTGCGGAAAATATACTTGACAAAGTCGGAATCCTAAAGTGCAGAATCCCTTCATGAACTATGAAATTCAATAGCAACAAGAATATAACAAAGTTTAATAACTCTAAAATCTTATGATGAAGCAATTGTTCAAATACTACAAAATGCTGTATCAAAAATGCACAACGTTAAATTGGAAACATAAATTATTTGTTCTTTGACTAACTATTACTAACATAAACTACAGGCTAGACATAGACTAAACATAGATTAGGCTAACATAAACTGTTTGACTACAACAACAAATAACCTTTTAATTATAGATATAAACTAATCCATAGACAATATTTTGAAGATATTGAAACCATAATCTGTTTATATTTTCAAAGCCAGCCAATTCAAAAAGAAATACAAAGTACGTGGCTTAATATGGGTCTATCGTTATTATTTAGCAACATATATTCCAAGTCAGTTTTAAAACACACATGGATAAAAACACGTTCATTTGAAGTAAAGTTTTTAAAATGAAATTTTCTCGAGTTCACTGGGAGATTTTTTTTTTAAATAATAAGTTATACTCTTACTTATTTAATTTTATAACTTCACTTTTTTGGAGACGCCATAGATCTGTAACCAAGACAAGACGTGTTCATACATGATAATATTTGTCAGCTTTTATGTGCATTAAACTTTAATTTTTTTTTGACTGTGTAATCATATTGAAATGATTTAACATGATATTAATTTAATTAAATCCAAATTGTATACATATGGATTCATTCAGTGAGTAGATTCTTAAATGGAAGGTGAGATTCCAAGTATATATACATTTATACCTCACAGTATTTTATTAGTAATTAAACACTATTTTTATAACAATTATTTTAATAGTATTGAAATTTTGAAAAAAGGGTTAAAATTTTCATATTTAATGAATAGCATAAATTTGCTAATTTCATTTTAAGAAAAAATAGAAATTTATAAGTGCATAATATATGATTTAATGTTTAAATAAAATGCTAATTAATTTCTGAATTCATTTAGGAGAATATATATACAATAGATTCAAATGTATTCTTATTATACAATAGAATGAAGATTATGCAAATTTATTTTAATTCTTTTGTGAACTTTTAGTTTAATTATCAATTATTCAATTTTGAGGGGATTACGAAATATCAATATTTTAATATATTTTTTAATGTATTTTGAAATATTTTCTTATAATCTACGTAGTTTTAATTTTATAAAATACTTATATTAATATATTCAAAAGTCGTCTCAAATGAAACCAGCAAATTTTGTTATGAATTTGTTTAAATTTTGTAATATTTTTTTAAAATATTGTTTTCACTTTTTCATTATTTTTATTCTTTAATTAATCTTGCGCACTTTCATTATTATTTATTCTTATATAATTTGATAGATATTCAGTTTAAAAGTTTTATAATATTCTTCATATTTAAGTATACTTTTATAAATTAGATTTATTTTGTTATTTGTTTTGTTATTACTTATTGTTCACCTGAATTTAAACCCGTGTTAATATCGAGTATACATTTTAACATTATGTAAATAAAATTTATATAAATACATTATATAAATTTTAACATGATTGTATTTTGTAATATTTTTGGTCCACTGTTCCATATGTTTGATATACACAGTTGTCAGACATATGTTTATAAAAATATTTATAAAATCAATCCACGAACTAGTTTCTTAGAATCTTAAACTTTCTAATAATTTAATATATTTAAAAAAAAAAATATTTTACCACTTTGTTTAACATGATATTCCTTTTTTTCTATTTCATATTCGTTTATTTATTTATTTTTTAATTATGTATTAATTATTCCTCTTCAAATTTATGTAGGTTATTTCTCAATAATTAACTGAATTATTTTTAATGTACTTTCACTTAACCCCTTTTTCTAACTTGATGGCCTGCCCTCTTTAGCTACAGTTGACAGACTCGATAAAATTTATTAAGTGCAATTTTAACATGATTGTTTTTTCTAATTTATTTAACCCGATGTTCCATATGTTTGATATACAGTTGGCAGACATATGTTTATAACAATATTTATAAAATCAATCCACGAAACCAGTTTCTTAGAATTTTAAACTTTCTAATATTTTAATATGTATTTAATAGTTTAAAAATATATTTTAACACCTTGTTTAACATGATATTACTTTTTTTTTTTTTCAAATTCGTTTATTTTTGTTTACACTTATTAGATATTAATTATTCCTCTTCACAGTTATTTAGGAATTTCTCAATAATTAACTGAACTATTTTTTAATGTACTTTCACTTAACCCCTTTCCTTCACGATGATGCCCTGCCCTCCTTAGCTACAGTTGACAGACGCATATGCATGCACATATACAAGCGCGTACACACAACACAAACCATCAGTTGATATGCCATCGATTGCTCCTTAACTCTCCCCCGCAACTGATCCCAGCGCCCCCTCTACGGATGGCTTCACTACAAGGCACCACCTCATCCTGCTCAGAGCGCTTTGAGCTCATGATCAGCACAGCTCGTGGCTCCTGGTGATCACAGTGAGCTTCAATTTGCCGTCAGCAGGTTTCATGTTTACGATATAAAGTGTTCTGCAATAGGCATCATGACTTGTCGCCTGAAAGTCTCCAGTTGTCTTTGATACACTTGTAACAGTCAAAGTTTGTTTCAAGAAGTTTCAACTCTCCAGGTTTTAGTTTCACTCAGAAGTTGGCGAAGTGAGTATCGAAACGCCGGTGTCAATAACAGCTGTTGAAACTTTTTCGGGACATCTTAAGATTGCCAATAACAGGATTAGAGAGAAAAGTATCTTTTATCTCGAGTTTTAAGAGGCAAGCAGCAAGAAGTATATTTGTGTGCTTTTTTTTTTTTTTGGAAATGACATATCTTTAAAACTTTTTATTTGTTGTTGTTGTTGTTTTTTCTTCTTCAAAGGCGGAGTGTCGGAAAGTTGTTCTTGCTGAAGAAATTTTTGCCCGAGAATATATGTTCTGATAAATCTTCCTGATAATATTTTTATTCGTTATTGTTCAGTAGTTTTAACGGATTTATGTAACATATTAATTTTCGTACGATAAATTTTATTGACAGAAATATTAAGAAGTATAATTATTGAATTTTACTTTTTTTAATAAATAAATTAATTATAATTTTAATGAGAATATTTGGTTTAACTAACCACATTATATAAATTTTCAATCATATAATTGCTTCTAACATATCATAGTGAACTAGAAATTTTCTACAAAGAGTCATCTCTGGATTCAATAACATTATCAAAAAAGGAACATATCTACTGTTAATATTTGTCTCCTCCAGTACACACATATGGTCATATCAATATAAGGAACCTATTCAGATATATCAGATCTGAAGCACTAAACTGAAATCGAAAATTAACTGCTCGTAAGTATTTAATCAAGCGAAATAATAAACCGAGCTCCAGTGTTAGTGCTCCAGTCGACCTTCAGAGGATTTTGTGTCATCGGAAACTGTTTTGAGAAGAGGAATTTTTTGAATGTTCCAAGAGAACTAAGTGAGCTTTGAGCTGGAGTCGACCCCGAACCTCGTGTCACCAGCCGTGCTCCCGCTGTTTGCCGCTCAGAACCACCACCCAGGCTCACCAGACCTGAGTGGACCTCCCTGGGCTGCCTGTGGGACACTGGCTTTTCCATCGGTGCTCCTACCTAGGATAAGCACGGTAAGTGATTTTTTTTAAATCTACTTACATTCTAACCTCATATATTGCATGTATGAGATAAACAAGTATAGTAAGGTATCAAGTATACTGCAAAAGTATTCGATCTTAATATAATGTATATATAACTTAATAGATCCATTGAACGACACACGACAATAAATCATTAAAAATGATAATAAATATATATTTAGGAATCAACTCTGTTAAGTTAAGAAGTACATGTCGATATTTTATCTTTTTACTCATAAAAAAGGTCTTTAATTTGCCATCAAATGTTTTCCAACATTTAAGCAGTTATACATTCAATTACAACAGTGAGATACATTTGAAATGCATGTTGTTTCAACACATAACTTGTAACACAACCACCTCAGGAAAGTTCCATTTGTGTTTTGAGTGTGGAAACCATCTCTTACTCTCTCTTTTTTTCTTAATATAAGAAGAAGATGGTCTTTAAATTCCCATCAAATGTTTTCCAACATTTAAGAAAGTATACATTCAATTACAACAGTGAGATACATTTGAAATTTATGTAGGTCCAATACATGGCTTGTAACACAACAGACTTAGGAAAATTACCTTTGGGTTTTGAGTGTGAAGACCATCTCACCATTTCTCCAATGTACTTCTTATTTCTTTACGCTGTAACATGGAGAGAGAAAAAGCATGTTTTTCCTCTCTCACGACCAATAAATTAGGCAACTACCGAAATTTATTACAATGAAATCAAATTATACGATCTCCGTTGCTATAAAATAACTTGTGGTACTGTTTATCAGTTTTTTCAGCAGCACTTAAATGGTTTTAATAAGCCATGCGAAAAATGTATTAACATGAAAGAAACTTCTTGCTTGTCTAACGTTATAAAAAAATAAATCTTATAATGCTACGTTTACAGGTGTGTTGTTTGGTGGCTGTAATTTATACGTTTCCTGTTTGAGCTTTTTTTTTTATATTAAAAATAATGAATTTATTAATTTAATTATTGTTTGATTTTTATTTCAAGAGTTTATTGTTTATATCTTTGGTTTTAATTATTAACGTCATATTTTATTTATTTATTTATTATTATTATTATTATTTTTATTTTATTTTTTAAATAAATTTTAAATGTATAATACGTAAAAAATGTCTTGTACATATGATGGAATGATGACATGATGAATGGCAAAATGATTGAATACGTTGTAAATTACAATCAGTAGTTCTGGTAACTTTAACACAATAATATTTTATTGTAAAATAGCGTATTAGAAATTGTTATTATTTCGTTTGAACAGCTAGCATTGAAATAAATTTACAAAAAACTAATATTTATGTAGATCTTGGAAAAAGTTCCGCAAATATATTGATGGTATATTTTATTTGCCAAATTTACTTTCTATGCTCTAAGATAGATGGAATGTTAGCATGAAATATGCTAATAAACATGCATTTACTGTTGTAAGCTTCTTCAGTACATCCATCCAGTGTTGTGTGTATGTCTCTATCACTAAAAATGTACCTATAATCCATGTACCAATGTACCAATATCGACTTTTGATATATGTTATCAAAAGTCGATATTGACTCTGCTGTTTCAAATAGAAATATCACTACAGCTCTCAAGTTCTCTCATGGCGATGTTCAAACATAACAGTATAAATTTGCGGCTGTATTTTTATTTGGAGAATGGTGCTTGTTTGGTTCATTCATCAAATCTATAAAAGAATATAATTTTGGGGAAAAAATTAAATAAAAAAATTTTAACATAAACTTAAACTTTAACATAAAATTTATGTCTTGTGTTCTTCAATATTTCCTTTATATTTAAAAAAAAAATGTCTCATCATGCTAAATGTACTCTCTTTTTATACATTAACACTATAATGTTTTGATATATGTATAGAGAGATAGATGTATCATTGTAACTGATTTTATTTTATATCTTGAAAATGACTAACGAATTCGTTTTAAATAAATTCCTTACAAATTGATACAGGTGTTTGCCATTGTAGTTTTCTTTTCAGGAATTATCATTGATATAATTACATTATTTAATTTTTTTTTTTTTTTTTCAATATAAAAAAAAATATCCCAATTTTTTTTTTCTAGTAAAATAACACTGAATGGTATTAATAAAAAAGTATTTTCAAAGATTAACAAAATTAACATTATTTTTAAAAAAATTGTTAGATTCTTTTAATTTTAATATACCCGAAAATATGTATTTAATACTATTAGATTTTATGTATAGGGAATGCTGATCCCATTTTAATTATTTAATTGCTTAAACTTCTTTTAGAATTTTATTATTGTTATGTAATTTTATCGTTACATTAACACATTATTTTTATTCAAATACATTAGAAGCTTTCAAATGAATATAAAACTCAAAGTTTTAACTTAAAAGTGTATTCAGAAAAAAAAAATTGCTTTTTTTTTTTATGATTGGAATCTCTGATTAATTATGATTCTTCTCAATCTAATGTACATATAGTATATTCTGATGAACTGGTTACATAATTTAATTAAAAATGCAATTAGAATCGGGCAACTTTCCAAGTATTATTATTACACTTGAGACATGTATGAATTGCTAACAATTACATTGAATAGATCATATAATTAAATAAAATTAGAACAAACTTATATTGCTAAAAATGTTAAATACAACATATTTAGTAATATAGTATATTATGAAGGAAAATATAAATTTTAATGCATTAGCAGACTAAATACACTTACAAATTCTGTGTAATTTTTGTAGATATTTAAATGCATACACCGATAATAATTTAATAGTAAATTTGGGGGCTAATAATATTTAAATGTAAACATGCAACTTCAATCAATAAAACTATGAATCAATGTTTAAAAGCGCATACTATGTGCTTTACTGTTAAACTGTAATTGCTGTAACCAGCTAAACTAACTAATTAAATTAGAAATAAACAATAAGCATTGTAAAATTAACTAATTGGAATAACATTGAAAGTCATTCAGGTCTAAACCAGAGAAAATTTAGTTCATTATTTAAACATTTCCTTCCGTAATCTTTACGAGGGCAAAATTAATAATCCGCTTATATCAAGGTTATGATTAAAGTATAGAAATTATGCATTCAACTCCAATTACCAAAGTGAAATTTAAGTCTTTATTCAGTAAAGATGGATATATCTTCCATCATGTATTTGATTTAATACCCCTTGATCTGGAAAAATGTATGTCTGAATTGTGAATTTCGCAAGAATTAGAATTGCTTTTTACACAAGTATCTTATGTTCATATTTAATAACATTATTAGTCATATTCATCGAATGCTATTGCATCTGTATTTAGAAACCCGTAAGAAGAAATCTTTAAGACCTATCAAAGGTTTGAGAAATTCATTCGATACCAAAGTCAAGAAGCAAAAGTTAATCAAGCAAAGGTAAATCATGGTATCCCATTGAATAGTACAACAAGTTAATTATAACAAAGGAAAAGTTACAAAAGAAATATTTTTCCGTTATCATTTTGACATTTATGGAAAGGAACATAGTATAAAAAACCTAAAGTAGTGTTTTTTAGTTTTCCTACATACTAAGATTAGATCAAATCTAAAGTAGGTGACCTATTCTTATTATGTAGAAAAACTAAAATGTGGTAATACGTTCATTGTGGCCTGAATGCCCGAGTGACTAGAGCTCTAGCGCTCGGAACCACATGTTTCTGGTTTGAGTCCCGGCGGTGCCATGGATGTTTGTAGTTGTTCGGAATCCGCTTTATACCGTAGGTCCCAGTCTAATATGGCTGTTGAGTGTAGGGCTGCCAAACTTCCCCCGTAAAAAGAAAAACATTTCTCGTCTCGTAATCTGCCAGTAGGCTGACGGCCTTGGCCCACAATGGGATTGTTGTGCTGATGATGATGAATATGTTCATTCCATTTTATGTTTATTAGAAGAAAATTCATTTTGGGATGCAAATATTATAGATTGTTTCTGCTTTCTAACATGTGCTTTTGTATATCATACATATATCTTTCTTTATCACTAGTTAGAAATTTTAAAAATAAATAAAATAACGTATTTTTAATTAGTCCAATTAAATTTTACATTTTTAAGATATCAAAATGATATTATTTACGATAAATAAAAATATCGTAATATCTATATAACTAACATATATATAATTACCTTGGAAGAATATATCTAATTATTTAATTACCTTGTTAACAATTTTGAAACTAAACGATGTATTCAATTGCTATTCTAATCAATTTTAAGTCTAATAGTTATATACTTAACAAAACATACAATTTAGGTGATAAACCCTTTCTTAATTTTTCTTCCATCATTTCAACTCCAAATCATGTATTGTTTGTTCTTTGGAAGATACAATTAAAAAAAAGTATTTTGATTAGAAACACAACAAACAACATCAACATTTTTACAACTACGAATACTACATCGCCAAACCACAACAAAGGCAAAATCTTGCATTTCCTGAGCACAAGAATCCAATTCATATCCCCACCTCGATTTACTATGATTCCAGGAAAACAGTTGAAAGCCTTCCAGTGTCGACAAGTTTCCATTGGCCCAAGATATCCCAGAGGAAACGCTTCTCCCAGATGAAAACAAGTTATTTCTTCTTTTCCTTTTGTGCCAGAGGAGAAAAACCGTATTGCCAGATAAAGACTTTGTCATTTCCAACGGAAAAAACAATTAGGGTGTTGCCAAAGTCGCCACACTCAATATACAGAATTTCCGAGTTTGACGAAATAACATTTATCACTACGTAAGTGTTACATGAAAGCTGTAATTCTTGATTATTTTCTCTTTTAGTAAGCAGGGCTTTTTTTTTTTTTTTTTTTTATAAAAGAAGGAAATATGCTGTACAGGGTTAAATATAAACGAATTTCATAAATTAACTCTCTTTTTAAACAAACAATAGGTAAAAAAAACCTCCCCAAATTGTTAATTCACTTTCCTAATTAACAAATTTATTATCATTTCAATACCAATTAATTTACTCATAAATGTATATTTATAATAATTCAAGGATTGTATTATTACTCTCATGAGAAGAGGAAATTGTGAACAGATTCTCGTGTTTGTTCCAATGGCTTTCAAATGGATAATTGGCAAAGCCAGTTTTATCTGCATTGTACACAATCATTATTAACTGGATTACCCTTCTAACTGTGACATAAAAGTCACAAACAAGAGGTGGGTTCCAGGAATGTTTTCTTTATTTCTGCAAATGCTCTGGATTGTTTTGTAGTAATTTATCAATTTCGATTCATAAATACTGGGTACAAGTTATCCTGTGGTAGGCCATTTTAAAATCTGGTTCGAAGTCAGTTGGCTTCAATGAATACTTGAATAAGTAATTTTACTTCCTGCTTATGAGAAGTGAAAACCATTTATGATTTTGCAATAAAGTACTTCACTAGAACACCCAGGCTCTTTCTTCTTATATTGAGCTTTACTTCTTTTGATTGTGTTGTATTAGCGATGTTGGAACACCCTAAGTAGGTCCGCTACGTATTTATGTCTATTTACTACATCCATGACAGCTGCCTTCCAACTCATGTAGAATTTAGGAGGTGAAGGATTATGCTTTCCGTTATGTCCACTCGTTAAACAAATCAGAATATTATAGACAGTAAATTATGCTTACAATAACACACCTTTCGGAAATATTAGAGATAATTGTAAACTTCACACTAATTATTAGCAAGCACTTTTGCTAAAATAATTCAAAACATGTTAAAGAAATCACTCAAACAGTAATGAATAATGCAAGCAACTACCTTTCACTCGTCTTTCAGAAATTATAGAAATAATTGAATAGTAAAACTTTAAAACACAATGTCTATAAAAATGTTTTCTCAAGAGATTAGAACATTAGCAACTACTGCATAAAAAAATTCAGGATTACCAGCAGTACATTTCAGTGATACCAAGTTTTAGCTCTTACAGACTTTAAATTCTTCTAAATCCCACATGAGTACAGCTGATGCTTGTTTGCAATTAACTCACTTTTAGAATTACCCAGCCGCAGCCTATTTTTTTAGATGATAAGTGATAACACTAAAAAGTAATTACTTATTTTTAATGATTTAAATTGAAATTAAGTCTTTGTTTATAAAATAGAACACATTGACAACGTCTTTGCTGCATAAATATGATGCAGAAATTGAATATGAAAAAATATATTATCGGTATTATGAGAAGAGAAAAATGTATAATATTTGTTAAAAAAAATGTTGTAAGTATCACGGAATTTCGTTCAACGCTTATTGATCTCAAGATTATTAACGAGTAGAATATAATTACATAAGGGTATAATCCTGTTTATTATAAATGAATAATACTATCGAATTTTAACAGTAATAGCTTTCATTTACGATTAATCATTTAATAAAAATATAAATAAGACAATTGTTAAAACGTCTTGCTATTTATTCTTTTTAGACACTATACAACCTATATATTACAACACTATATATTGTTGTTACGAAATTAAATAGTTATTAAAATTTAAACTTAAAGGTGCATTTTTCTAAATGTGCAACCTGTTGATAATTTTATTTAAAAGAAAATAT
This sequence comes from Caerostris darwini, assembly GCA_021605075.1. Classification (NCBI taxonomy): domain Eukaryota; kingdom Metazoa; phylum Arthropoda; class Arachnida; order Araneae; family Araneidae; genus Caerostris; species Caerostris darwini. The sequence goes on from BPLQ01009353.1 coordinate 25,045, forward strand.
ATTTGAATAAGTATACTATTTTGAGTATAAATATATAATTTATTTTAATTCATTTTGAAAAAAACTTTGATTAGTTTAACATATTGTAGAAAAAAAATTTAGTTCATCATCTCAAAGTAAATGCATTTATTGCTGATCTAATTTTAAAAGTATATCGGTGAATGGTTTTTTTAACGCACTTAATATTTTAAGCTTAAGATGAATTTTTTTCAAATTAAAACCGTTGCTCGGTTTCAAATCACATTAGATGAAACTTTACAACGCTTTCTAAAAGATTTCTTCATATTTATCCCAAGTACTTTATTATCCAATATCACATACTCTAAAAATTTGCATAACAGGCTTTATAAGCAAATTAGGTTCGATTTAAATGCTTGAAATATAGATTTTTATTTGTTTGCATAAAACTTGTCGAAATTCAAAAAACTTCTCAAAAAGACAGCTGTAGTCACGTACAATTAAAGCCTTTCTTTTTTTTTACAGTAACATTAAACTGCATGCGTGCTTGCAACAATAAAGTACGCCAAGGGGAGACCACGGATGGAATGCAACACGCGATTATTCCCTCCAGCACGCACAGTACGCCAGCACAGAAACGTTACACAGTTTTAAAATACAAAAAAGAGAGAGAGGTCGATCGATTCCTCTTCAATTTTTCACCTTGAGCCCTTTTTTCATATGCGCCACCACCACTTCTTATCACTGTCATTTTTTTTTCCTTCCCTTTCTGACTCTTAACTCCCTCGGAATCTGTGGTATTATGCATGCATGACATCAATCCACGAACTAGTTTCTTAGAATTTTTAACTTCTTATTCTAATATCTTCTAATATCTTAATATGTATTTAATAATTTAAAAATATATTTTAACACTTTGTTTAACATGATATTCCTTTTTTCCTATTTCAAATTAATTTATTTTGTTTACACTTATTAGGTATTAATTATTCCTTTTTAAATTTATTTGGGAATTTGCCAATAATTAACTGAATAATTTTTAATGTAATTTCAATTAACCCCTTTCCTTCACGATGATGCCCTGCCCTCTTTAGCTACTGTTGACAGACTCGATACAATTTATTAAGTGCAATTTTAACATGATTGTTTTTTCTAATTTATTTAACCCGATGTTCCATATGTTTGATATACAGTTGGCAGACATATGTTTATAACAATATTTATAAAATCAATCCACGAAACCAGTTTCTTAGAATTTTAAACTTTCTAATATTTTAATATGTATTTAATAGTTTAAAAATATATTTTAACACCTTGTTTAACATGATATTACTTTTTTTTTTTTTTCAAATTCGTTTATTTTTGTTTACACTTATTAGATATTAATTATTCCTCTTCACAGTTATTTAGGAATTTCTCAATAATTAACTGAACTATTTTTTAATGTACTTTCACTTAACCCCTTTCCTTCACGATGATGCCCTGCCCTCCTTAGCTACAGTTGACAGACGCATATGCATGCACATATACAAGCGCGTACACACAACACAAACCATCAGTTGATATGCCATCGATTGCTCCTTAACTCTCCCCCGCAACTGATCCCAGCGCCCCCTCTACGGATGGCTTCACTACAAGGCACCACCTCATCCTGCTCAGAGCGCTTTGAGCTCATGATCAGCACAGCTCGTGGCTCCTGGTGATCACAGTGAGCTTCAATTTGCCGTCAGCAGGTTTCATGTTTACGATATAAAGTGTTCTGCAATAGGCATCATGACTTGTCGCCTGAAAGTCTCCAGTTGTCTTTGATACACTTGTAACAGTCAAAGTTTGTTTCAAGAAGTTTCAACTCTCCAGGTTTTAGTTTCACTCAGAAGTTGGCGAAGTGAGTATCGAAACGCCGGTGTCAATAACAGCTGTTGAAACTTTTTCGGGACATCTTAAGATTGCCAATAACAGGATTAGAGAGAAAAGTATCTTTTATCTCGAGTTTTAAGAGGCAAGCAGCAAGAAGTATATTTGTGTGCTTTTTTTTTTTTTTTTGGAAATGACATATCTTTAAAACTTTTTATTTGTTGTTGTTGTTGTTTTTTCTTCTTCAAAGGCGGAGTGTCGGAAAGTTGTTCTTGCTGAAGAAATTTTTGCCCGAGAATATATGTTCTGATAAATCTTCCTGATAATATTTTTATTCGTTATTGTTCAGTAGTTTTAACGGATTTATGTAACATATTAATTTTCGTACGATAAATTTTATTGACAGAAATATTAAGAAGTATAATTATTGAATTTTACTTTTTTTAATAAATAAATTAATTATAATTTTAATGAGAATATTTGGTTTAACTAACCACATTATATAAATTTTCAATCATATAATTGCTTCTAACATATCATAGTGAACTAGAAATTTTCTACAAAGAGTCATCTCTGGATTCAATAACATTATCAAAAAAGGAACATATCTACTGTTAATATTTGTCTCCTCCAGTACACACATATGGTCATATCAATATAAGGAACCTATTCAGATATATCAGATCTGAAGCACTAAACTGAAATCGAAAATTAACTGCTCGTAAGTATTTAATCAAGCGAAATAATAAACCGAGCTCCAGTGTTAGTGCTCCAGTCGACCTTCAGAGGATTTTGTGTCATCGGAAACTGTTTTGAGAAGAGGAATTTTTTGAATGTTCCAAGAGAACTAAGTGAGCTTTGAGCTGGAGTCGACCCCGAACCTCGTGTCACCAGCCGTGCTCCCGCTGTTTGCCGCTCAGAACCACCACCCAGGCTCACCAGACCTGAGTGGACCTCCCTGGGCTGCCTGTGGGACACTGGCTTTTCCATCGGTGCTCCTACCTAGGATAAGCACGGTAAGTGATTTTTTTTAAATCTACTTACATTCTAACCTCATATATTGCATGTATGAGATAAACAAGTATAGTAAGGTATCAAGTATACTGCAAAAGTATTCGATCTTAATATAATGTATATATAACTTAATAGATCCATTGAACGACACACGACAATAAATCATTAAAAATGATAATAAATATATATTTAGGAATCAACTCTGTTAAGTTAAGAAGTACATGTCGATATTTTATCTTTTTACTCATAAAAAAGGTCTTTAATTTGCCATCAAATGTTTTCCAACATTTAAGCAGTTATACATTCAATTACAACAGTGAGATACATTTGAAATGCATGTTGTTTCAACACATAACTTGTAACACAACCACCTCAGGAAAGTTCCATTTGTGTTTTGAGTGTGGAAACCATCTCTTACTCTCTCTTTTTTTCTTAATATAAGAAGAAGATGGTCTTTAAATTCCCATCAAATGTTTTCCAACATTTAAGAAAGTATACATTCAATTACAACAGTGAGATACATTTGAAATTTATGTAGGTCCAATACATGGCTTGTAACACAACAGACTTAGGAAAATTACCTTTGGGTTTTGAGTGTGAAGACCATCTCACCATTTCTCCAATGTACTTCTTATTTCTTTACGCTGTAACATGGAGAGAGAAAAAGCATGTTTTTCCTCTCTCACGACCAATAAATTAGGCAACTACCGAAATTTATTACAATGAAATCAAATTATACGATCTCCGTTGCTATAAAATAACTTGTGGTACTGTTTATCAGTTTTTTCAGCAGCACTTAAATGGTTTTAATAAGCCATGCGAAAAATGTATTAACATGAAAGAAACTTCTTGCTTGTCTAACGTTATAAAAAAATAAATCTTATAATGCTACGTTTACAGGTGTGTTGTTTGGTGGCTGTAATTTATACGTTTCCTGTTTGAGCTTTTTTTTTTATATTAAAAATAATGAATTTATTAATTTAATTATTGTTTGATTTTTATTTCAAGAGTTTATTGTTTATATCTTTGGTTTTAATTATTAACGTCATATTTTATTTATTTATTTATTATTATTATTATTATTTTTATTTTATTTTTTAAATAAATTTTAAATGTATAATACGTAAAAAATGTCTTGTACATATGATGGAATGATGACATGATGAATGGCAAAATGATTGAATACGTTGTAAATTACAATCAGTAGTTCTGGTAACTTTAACACAATAATATTTTATTGTAAAATAGCGTATTAGAAATTGTTATTATTTCGTTTGAACAGCTAGCATTGAAATAAATTTACAAAAAACTAATATTTATGTAGATCTTGGAAAAAGTTCCGCAAATATATTGATGGTATATTTTATTTGCCAAATTTACTTTCTATGCTCTAAGATAGATGGAATGTTAGCATGAAATATGCTAATAAACATGCATTTACTGTTGTAAGCTTCTTCAGTACATCCATCCAGTGTTGTGTGTATGTCTCTATCACTAAAAATGTACCTATAATCCATGTACCAATGTACCAATATCGACTTTTGATATATGTTATCAAAAGTCGATATTGACTCTGCTGTTTCAAATAGAAATATCACTACAGCTCTCAAGTTCTCTCATGGCGATGTTCAAACATAACAGTATAAATTTGCGGCTGTATTTTTATTTGGAGAATGGTGCTTGTTTGGTTCATTCATCAAATCTATAAAAGAATATAATTTTGGGGAAAAAATTAAATAAAAAAATTTTAACATAAACTTAAGCTTTAACATAAAATTTATGTCTTGTGTTCTTCAATATTTCCTTTATATTTAAAAAAAAAATGTCTCATCATGCTAAATGTACTCTCTTTTTATACATTAATACTATAATGTTTTGATATATGTATAGAGAGATAGATGTATCATTGTAACTGATTTTATTTTATATCTTGAAAATGACTAACGAATTCGTTTTAAATAAATTCCTTACAAATTGATACAGGTGTTTGCCATTGTAGTTTTCTTTTCAGGAATTATCATTGATATAATTATATTATTTAATTTTTTTTTTTCAATATAAAAAAAAATATCCCAATTTTTTTTTTCTAGTAAAATAACACTGAATGGTATTAATAAAAAAGTATTTTCAAAGATTAACAAAATTAACATTATTTTTAAAAAAATTGTTAGATTCTTTTAATTTTAATATACCCGAAAATATGTATTTAATACTATTAGATTTTATGTATAGGGAATGCTGATCCCATTTTAATTATTTAATTGCTTAAACTTCTTTTAGAATTTTATTATTGTTATGTAATTTTATCGTTACATTAACACATTATTTTTATTCAAATACATTAGAAGCTTTCAAATGAATATAAAACTCAAAGTTTTAACTTAAAAGTGTATTCAGAAAAAAAAAATTGCTTTTTTTTTTTATGATTGGAATCTCTGATTAATTATGATTCTTCTCAATCTAATGTACATATAGTATATTCTGATGAACTGGTTACATAATTTAATTAAAAATGCAATTAGAATCGGGCAACTTTCCAAGTATTATTATTACACTTGAGACATGTATGAATTGCTAACAATTACATTGAATAGATCATATAATTAAATAAAATTAGAACAAACTTATATTGCTAAAAATGTTAAATACAACATATTTAGTAATATAGTATATTATGAAGGAAAATATAAATTTTAATGCATTAGCAGACTAAATACACTTACAAATTCTGTGTAATTTTTGTAGATATTTAAATGCATACACCGATAATAATTTAATAGTAAATTTGGGGGCTAATAATATTTAAATGTAAACATGCAACTTCAATCAATAAAACTATGAATCAATGTTTAAAAGCGCATACTATGTGCTTTACTGTTAAACTGTAATTGCTGTAACCAGCTAAACTAACTAATTAAATTAGAAATAAACAATAAGCATTGTAAAATTAACTAATTGGAATAACATTGAAAGTCATTCAGGTCTAAACCAGAGAAAATTTAGTTCATTATTTAAACATTTCCTTCCGTAATCTTTACGAGGGCAAAATTAATAATCCGCTTATATCAAGGTTATGATTAAAGTATAGAAATTATGCATTCAACTCCAATTACCAAAGTGAAATTTAAGTCTTTATTCAGTAAAGATGGATATATCTTCCATCATGTATTTGATTTAATACCCCTTGATCTGGAAAAATGTATGTCTGAATTGTGAATTTCGCAAGAATTAGAATTGCTTTTTACACAAGTATCTTATGTTCATATTTAATAACATTATTAGTCATATTCATCGAATGCTATTGCATCTGTATTTAGAAACCCGTAAGAAGAAATCTTTAAGACCTATCAAAGGTTTGAGAAATTCATTCGATACCAAAGTCAAGAAGCAAAAGTTAATCAAGCAAAGGTAAATCATGGTATCCCATTGAATAGTACAACAAGTTAATTATAACAAAGGAAAAGTTACAAAAGAAATATTTTTCCGTTATCATTTTGACATTTATGGAAAGGAACATAGTATAAAAAACCTAAAGTAGTGTTTTTTAGTTTTCCTACATACTAAGATTAGATCAAATCTAAAGTAGGTGACCTATTCTTATTATGTAGAAAAACTAAAATGTGGTAATACGTTCATTGTGGCCTGAATGCCCGAGTGACTAGAGCTCTAGCGCTCGGAACCACATGTTTCTGGTTTGAGTCCCGGCGGTGCCATGGATGTTTGTAGTTGTTCGGAATCCGCTTTATACCGTAGGTCCCAGTCTAATATGGCTGTTGAGTGTAGGGCTGCCAAACTTCCCCCGTAAAAAGAAAAACATTTCTCGTCTCGTAATCTGCCAGTAGGCTGACGGCCTTGGCCCACAATGGGATTGTTGTGCTGATGATGATGAATATGTTCATTCCATTTTATGTTTATTAGAAGAAAATTCATTTTGGGATGCAAATATTATAGATTGTTTCTGCTTTCTAACATGTGCTTTTGTATATCATACATATATCTTTCTTTATCACTAGTTAGAAATTTTAAAAATAAATAAAATAACGTATTTTTAATTAGTCCAATTAAATTTTACATTTTTAAGATATCAAAATGATATTATTTACGATAAATAAAAATATCGTAATATCTATATAACTAACATATATATAATTACCTTGGAAGAATATATCTAATTATTTAATTACCTTGTTAACAATTTTGAAACTAAACGATGTATTCAATTGCTATTCTAATCAATTTTAAGTCTAATAGTTATATACTTAACAAAACATACAATTTAGGTGATAAACCCTTTCTTAATTTTTCTTCCATCATTTCAACTCCAAATCATGTATTGTTTGTTCTTTGGAAGATACAATTAAAAAAAAGTATTTTGATTAGAAACACAACAAACAACATCAACATTTTTACAACTACGAATACTACATCGCCAAACCACAACAAAGGCAAAATCTTGCATTTCCTGAGCACAAGAATCCAATTCATATCCCCACCTCGATTTACTATGATTCCAGGAAAACAGTTGAAAGCCTTCCAGTGTCGACAAGTTTCCATTGGCCCAAGATATCCCAGAGGAAACGCTTCTCCCAGATGAAAACAAGTTATTTCTTCTTTTCCTTTTGTGCCAGAGGAGAAAAACCGTATTGCCAGATAAAGACTTTGTCATTTCCAACGGAAAAAACAATTAGGGTGTTGCCAAAGTCGCCACACTCAATATACAGAATTTCCGAGTTTGACGAAATAACATTTATCACTACGTAAGTGTTACATGAAAGCTGTAATTCTTGATTATTTTCTCTTTTAGTAAGCAGGGCTTTTTTTTTTTTTTTTTTTTATAAAAGAAGGAAATATGCTGTACAGGGTTAAATATAAACGAATTTCATAAATTAACTCTCTTTTTAAACAAACAATAGGTAAAAAAAACCTCCCCAAATTGTTAATTCACTTTCCTAATTAACAAATTTATTATCATTTCAATACCAATTAATTTACTCATAAATGTATATTTATAATAATTCAAGGATTGTATTATTACTCTCATGAGAAGAGGAAATTGTGAACAGATTCTCGTGTTTGTTCCAATGGCTTTCAAATGGATAATTGGCAAAGCCAGTTTTATCTGCATTGTACACAATCATTATTAACTGGATTACCCTTCTAACTGTGACATAAAAGTCACAAACAAGAGGTGGGTTCCAGGAATGTTTTCTTTATTTCTGCAAATGCTCTGGATTGTTTTGTAGTAATTTATCAATTTCGATTCATAAATACTGGGTACAAGTTATCCTGTGGTAGGCCATTTTAAAATCTGGTTCGAAGTCAGTTGGCTTCAATGAATACTTGAATAAGTAATTTTACTTCCTGCTTATGAGAAGTGAAAACCATTTATGATTTTGCAATAAAGTACTTCACTAGAACACCCAGGCTCTTTCTTCTTATATTGAGCTTTACTTCTTTTGATTGTGTTGTATTAGCGATGTTGGAACACCCTAAGTAGGTCCGCTACGTATTTATGTCTATTTACTACATCCATGACAGCTGCCTTCCAACTCATGTAGAATTTAGGAGGTGAAGGATTATGCTTTCCGTTATGTCCACTCGTTAAACAAATCAGAATATTATAGACAGTAAATTATGCTTACAATAACACACCTTTCGGAAATATTAGAGATAATTGTAAACTTCACACTAATTATTAGCAAGCACTTTTGCTAAAATAATTCAAAACATGTTAAAGAAATCACTCAAACAGTAATGAATAATGCAAGCAACTACCTTTCACTCGTCTTTCAGAAATTATAGAAATAATTGAATAGTAAAACTTTAAAACACAATGTCTATAAAAATGTTTTCTCAAGAGATTAGAACATTAGCAACTACTGCATAAAAAAATTCAGGATTACCAGCAGTACATTTCAGTGATACCAAGTTTTAGCTCTTACAGACTTTAAATTCTTCTAAATCCCACATGAGTACAGCTGATGCTTGTTTGCAATTAACTCACTTTTAGAATTACCCAGCCGCAGCCTATTTTTTTAGATGATAAGTGATAACACTAAAAAGTAATTACTTATTTTTAATGATTTAAATTGAAATTAAGTCTTTGTTTATAAAATAGAACACATTGACAACGTCTTTGCTGCATAAATATGATGCAGAAATTGAATATGAAAAAATATATTATCGGTATTATGAGAAGAGAAAAATGTATAATATTTGTTAAAAAAAATGTTGTAAGTATCACGGAATTTCGTTCAACGTTTATTGATCTCAAGATTATTAACGAGTAGAATATAATTACATAAGGGTATAATCCTGTTTATTATAAATGAATAATACTATCGAATTTTAACAGTAATAGCTTTCATTTACGATTAATCATTTAATAAAAATATAAATAAGACAATTGTTAAAACGTCTTGCTATTTATTCTTTTTAGACACTATACAACCTATATATTACAACACTATATATTGTTGTTACGAAATTAAATAGTTATTAAAATTTAAACTTAAAGGTGCATTTTTCTAAATGTGCAACCTGTTGATAATTTTATTTAAAAGAAAATATATTTGAATAAGTATACTATTTTGAGTATAAATATATAATTTATTTTAATTCATTTTGAAAAAAACTTTGATTAGTTTAACATATTGTAGAAAAAAAATTTAGTTCATCATCTCAAAGTAAATGCATTTATTGCTGATCTAATTTTAAAAGTATATCGGTGAATGGTTTTTTTAACGCACTTAATATTTTAAGCTTAAGATGAATTTTTTTCAAATTAAAACCGTTGCTCGGTTTCAAATCACATTAGATGAAACTTTACAACGCTTTCTAAAAGATTTCTTCATATTTATCCCAAGTACTTTATTATCCAATATCACATACTCTAAAAATTTGCATAACAGGCTTTATAAGCAAATTAGGTTCGATTTAAATGCTTGAAATATAGATTTTTATTTGTTTGCATAAAACTTGTCGAAATTCAAAAAACTTCTCAAAAAGACAGCTGTAGTCACGTACAATTAAAGCCTTTCTTTTTTTTTACAGTAACATTAAACTGCATGCGTGCTTGCAACAATAAAGTACGCCAAGGGGAGACCACGGATGGAATGCAACACGCGATTATTCCCTCCAGCACGCACAGTACGCCAGCACAGAAACGTTACACAGTTTTAAAATACAAAAAAGAGAGAGAGGTCGATCGATTCCTCTTCAATTTTTCACCTTGAGCCCTTTTTTCATATGCGCCACCACCACTTCTTATCACTGTCATTTTTTTTTCCTTCCCTTTCTGACTCTTAACTCCCTCGGAATCTGTGGTATTATGCATGCATTATATCAGCATTCAGCTTTTCCAAAGATTCTGCCAGAATCTGTCGCCAGAATGTTACAGTGACAGGTGAAATAAAATCTCGGAATATGTCAACGGAGTCGGTTCGCGCACGAATACCTCTTGGGTGGTAAATAGAGCATAAGTAATTGCGTTTCACGGCAATATGCAAAGCGGGTATTTGTATATTGCATTGTGTTGGATGCATTAATTTGCACAAAATAATCAGTTTTTCTTGGAGTGAATTGTTAATTTCAATGTGTTCATACACTGTGGGACAAAATCATATACTAAATTTATGTTATTCTAATAAAAAATCACATACTATCTCTCTCAAATAGTGGGACATGAACTATATGCACAATATTATAGCAACATTTTGAAACATTAATATTTATTCGTTTCAGATGTGTTAAATATATTAATTTGCACAAAATAATCAGTTTTTCTTCGAGTGAATTGTTAATATCAATGTGTTAATTTTTTTTTTACTTTCTGACTCTTAACTCCCTCGGAATCTGTGGTATTATGCATGCATTATATCAGCATTCAGCTTTTCCAAAGATTCTGCCAGAATCTGTCGCCAGAATGTTACAGTGACAGGTGAAATAAAATCTCGGAATATGTCAACGGAGTCGGTTCGCGCACGAATACCTCTTGGGTGGTAAATAGAGCATAAGTAATTGCGTTTCACGGCAATATGCAAAGCGGGATTTGTATATTGCAGTGTGTTAGATGCATTAATTTGCACAAAATAATCAGTTTTTCTTGGAGTGAATTGATAATTTTATTGCGTTCATGCACTGGGGAACTTATATTATTCTAATAAAGAATAACATGCAGTCTCTCTCAAATAGTGGAGCAATATATGGCACATGAACTATACGCATAATATTATCGCAAAATTTTGAAAAATTAATATTTATTCATTCCAAATATGTTAGATATATTAATTTGCACAAAATAATCAGTTTTTCAGTCGAGTGTTCATTAGTTGAGTGAATTGTTAATTTCAATGTGTTCATACACTGTGGAACATAATTATGTACTGAACTTATGTTATTCTAATAAAGAATAGCATACAGTCTCTCTCAAGTAGGGGGACATGGACTATATGCATAATATTACCGCAAATTTTTTAAAATTAAATATTTATTCATTTCAAATATGTTAGATATATTAATTTGCACAAACTAATCAGTTATTTTTAGAGTGAATTTCAATTTCAATATGTCCATGCACTGTGGAACATAATTATGTACTGAACTTATGTTATTCTAATAAAAAATAACATAACAGTCTCTCTAAAACAGTGGGACATCAACTACATACAAAATATTTTCTCAAAATTTTGAAAATAATTATTTATTCATTTCAAATGTGTTAGATATATTAATTTGCACAAAATAATCAGTTTTTCTACGAGTGAATTGCTAATTTCAATGTGTTCATACACTGTATGATAAAATTATATACTAAATTTTACTCTAAACATACAGTCTCTCTGAAAATGTGGGACATGACCTATATGCATAACACAATAGCAAAATTTTAAAATTAAATACTGATCCATTTCAAAATGTGTAAAATTTGGAGACAATCCTTTGAGATATATAATAATATTCACAAAAATTTAAATCTTAGATGACTTTCTTATTATAAATGAAAATGCATTTTAGTAGCCATTTGTGTATACTTTTCGCATTTCAATAATATGCGAGACACTTTTTTGTAGCATGATTATTTATATTCCAAGATACTTTTTATCCTATGCACACTTTTCAGTTGAATTAAAATATTTAAAATAACCAAAATGCTGATATTAAACTGAACAAAAATAGTTTTTTATTTCCTTCAATTTCATACATATTTCAACAAGGCAAGACGTAAGTTGGGCAAAAAATTTCTATATATTATCAAAATCTTTCGCAGAAATAGTTAAATTTTCAATCACATGCAAATGAGGATTTTTATTGATACCATGAAATAACTTTTAACTTGAGATTTTTATATACATCCTTTTTTATGTATATCATTTATATATATATATATATATATATATATATATGTATATATATATATATATGTATATATATATATATATGTATATATATATATATATATGGGTGTGCGTGTGGGTGTTGCACTTTTAAAGAAGTGATATGGTATGACTTTAAAAGAAATCAAATTTTACAAATCAAATTTCAAAAAATCAAATTTTAAAACATTAATTAATAAGGTAGCTTAACGCATGTGTACATATGATTTACGTACATGGGATTTGTGTATTATTAACTCTTGCATCTCTTTTTTATCATCGGTGATTTGATAACTTCATCTGACCGCATTTTTTTTAGTTAAGTCACACATTCTCTAAAATATGAGGTGTTTTACATGCGTTCTATCAACATTCAATGGTCCCTCTGATTCTTCCATAACTTGTAACCATAATTACAAAGATGTTGGAACAAAAGGCAAAATAAAAATGTTGATGCATAGGAGCGTAATAGTTTACTCACGAATGCTGTTAGGATAATACAATAAATCATAAGAAAAGGGAAAGGTAAAGCAACTTATTTGAAAAAAAAACAACTTACAATTGCATGAAAAAAATGAATGTATCTCACATAGATGCCTTAATTATTTATGCAATTTTAATAATTTTATTATGCAATAAGTTATTCTTATAAAATTGCTAATAAGTTATTATTTATGCAATGTCATTCTTTTGTAAATGAGATTTTTAAATGCAACAAATTTTACTTAAATTAAAAGCTTTAATATTTCTCCAGTTTTGCATATTGGATTTTCATTACATTTATGATTTCAAAATATTTATGAATTTTAGCTGAAAGAATTTATAGTAGAAACAAATATAATGTTGGGAAGAAATTTTAATGTAAAAAATACTGGCGTATTATTACATATAAAATGCTGGCAAATTATTTATATACAGGTATATCAGTGATGTTTCTTTTTATTCCTTAGGTTTTGGGCAATATACTGACAACCTTATGCGGGAAACCTTTCTAGTCATTTGTTTGTATGATACCTACTGCATAAAAATTACAGCATTTTCGGACACGTGTAAGACTTAAAACCTCTTCGAGTATTATTCGAGTAACTTATACTGTGCAACCGTAATGATTTATCATTATAATAAAAGTATGATATTAGATCAATTTTAATAAATTATATCATTAAAAAAGAATTGAAATCAAATATGATGAGATTGTAAATATCAATTCAATTTATAATGCTAATATTTAAATATCATAAATATTAATATTCCGAAAAGTAGAAAAAAAGTTATGTTAAATAAAAATATTAGCTAATAATTGAAGAATAAAGTGTTCTTTTAATTAAACACATCTACTATTTTTTTTTTGAATATCTTTGGATACATAATTCTTACGTTAAAGAATGTTATATTTTTCTCATAAATATATTATATGTATATTTTTCTTAGAAAATAGACTGTTATATAGTTAGATATAGAATGTTACATTCTTCATTTTGAATATCTTTGGGCATATAATTCGTACGTTAAAGAATGTTATATTTTTCTCAGAAATATACTTCAATACAATAGAGGTTTTTTATAAGTAACATTGACACATAAAAGCTACACTTGGTGCAATTTTACTGAAGGTACAATTTCACACGAGGAATATTTCCGAGGAATACATATTTTGGAAAGCCCTCGTAAAATGCAGTAGTAAAAGTTGGTGCTCTAGAAATGGATCCCTTATGCACGATTTCTTTCCCTTATGCCTATCATGGAGGGAAATGACCCATGGTCGATTTTCGATTTTGGATACTTTCTTGCTTAAAAAAGTCTGACTTCCATTAAGAATTCGACCATTTTGTTTCCGTGTCATTTTAAAATATATTAAATATGCTTCCTTTTATTTTGGAAAGTGTGTTTAGAAAAGTTATTATTATTTTTTTTTACTATTCCAGCAATAAACTTTTCAGTGGTTATTGCACAAAAACAATTCATTGTTTCTTAAAAATGAAGAAACACACCATACATAGTGAAAACATTTTACAGGTCATACTACAATCTTTATATAAAGTAAAAGTAAATAATTATTTATATATTTATCAAAGATCTAGTGGAACAATCCTTTTTTTAAATCTCAATGTAAATAAAATAAATATGTATTAATTTAAATTTAATTTCAGTTTATATAAGCATATCTATATAATAAAGATATGTTAATAAAAGATTCGTAAAAGTAGATAAAATCAGTTATAGGCAACCAAAAATGCATGAATTTATAAAATTTGCACAGCAGTTGTTTCAATACAGATGTTTCGGTTAATCTTTATGCACTAAGCAAGGACTGCACCGCTGTTGCTCATTTAGCACTAAACGGGAGTACGTGTAGCTTGAAGATATGCTACTGTCGCGGCTAATACTACACCCACAACGCTAATATTAGACTAGGACCTACTGTTTATAGCTGATTCTGAACCACTACAAACAACCATGGCACAGACGACACTCGAACTCGAAACCTGTGGTACCGAGCGCCAGCCATTCGGTCATCAGGCCCTTATTAGCTTAATAGGAAATGATTTTTATGAAGATACTTATGAAACTCATTGATATATTTTTACTTCTAGAAATACAATCAAAATGCTAGTAAGATACATAAAAAAAAAAAAAAAAAAGAATTTGCCAGAAACTTAATTTTATCAGAAATGGGACAAAACAAAAATCTAAAAAAAATATGAATTTAATTTAGCTCAGTAAATGAAACAAATCCTTCAAATTTTGTAATTGCATTTTATGTTATCTTGTTATATCAGTATAATATGTTATACTTTTATTAATATACTTTAAAGCATTAAGCACATGGATAGACTTTTCATAAGAGAAAAATTAAAGGGAAAAAGGAGATACAACTTTTTTTTCTTACAATATATCTTCTGTTACAATATATATTTTTTATGTCTCTATATTTCATGCCACAATAACTTTTCACGATGATTAACATATGCAAAACGCCTTGGAAAAATGACATAAATTATAAATATTAATGAATTAATCTACAAGAGATTCGTAAGCCAAGGCAAACTATACCTTTACAATAAACAATGATATTTTCTCCGCCGTAATCATGAATATATAATGAAGCAAATGAACTAAAGCTCATGAATAATTAATCAACATTGAGAAGATATAAACGCAGCAATACAGTGCGAAAAATTATAATGTCTGTCTGAGTTTCGTAGAAATAATTGCAAATCTGAAATAAAAAAGCAAATATGACGATTTAAGCATGGCATTTAAAAAAAAATGCTGAAAAATTACAAATTAGCATAAGTTAAACAATGCAAATATTAATGTACAGTAAATTTACGTCTAGACAGATTCATCAAGATATTTTTAAATACATAAAAAGAAAAATTAATTTTATAACTTTACCTTCATTCCCAGAACTTAGTAATGAATGTCAAGTGAATAATTTACATTTCAAATTGAACTGAAAATATATCTGTTACTACCCTTAAAATTATATTGTTACCTTTTTTTCTAGTACTTTTTAAATAAAGTCTAAAACTTTTTAGCTTATGCTCGGTAAATAAAAAAATTACTAACCTTATCGTTTATATGATTGTAATATAATGAGCATATTTATTCAGAAATTATTATTATAAAAAGTTGTCTTCACATTTAAAATACCTTCTTTATCTAAATACCATTCAAAAACACTAAGAGTTAATAGAAATCCTTTAGTCAATATAAAAATATCCAGAATATCTTTAGTTTCAACAGAAAACAAATTCTCATTTCAGTAATGGCTAAGGAGATTGAAAATTATTCAAATATCCGCATGTTTTCATCAACAGCACAAGAGATTGCTTGAAAACAACAATAAAAATGCAAATTTGCAATTTGAACTAATACTAATTTATTGTCATCATTCATATTTATTCAGGCGATAGATTTTATCATTGTTTTGCTGCTACTTTTTTTTCTAAAGATTTAAAGGTAGGTAAAACCTTTAAGAAAATTTATGCATTATGGATTTTGTTTTATTGTTGTTTGAATATAAAAGCCATTAAAAATATCTAGTTCTATTCTCTTGATGATAAAATATTCTTAGAATTGCAAGACATTTTTTATTTGAGAAGTTAAAATGCTAAATTATCAACAAAAAAAAAAAAAAAAGATTTTTAATTTCTGAAGTCAAAACTTGTTTAATTTCTAAAATGAAGTAGTTTTAAATAAAGAATGGAAAAGAAAAATAGATTAAGTTGCTTAAATGATTTCTAATAATGAATAATAAAAATAGTTAAAAGTATTAAACCAGGGGTGATCAACCCGCGGCCCGCCATGAATATTTTTCCGGCCCGTGAGATTTATCACACTTTTAAAAAATAAATTTATTTTATAATAGCCAAAGTAGTAAAAGCCAATGTATAAAAAAAAATTATGTGTGCATCCATATATACAAAAATTAACTGTCGAAATTATGAAAAAAAATTAACTGTGATTTGAAAAAAAAATTCTTTCGAATATATGTTGCCTGTTTTATTTATTAGTTCACAGAATAATTAAATTATATTTTGCGAACTCATGATGCGCGCGCATCTTCGAACATCTAATATAACAGGTTGTAATATGAATATAAAAATGTCTATATTGAATCTAAATCTAATATGGCGATATATAATTTTATATCCACCCCGTGAAGTTATGATGCATTTCCAAAGTGGACCGCAAGATCATTTGGGTTGGCCACACCTGTCATAAATAATGCTACAAAAATTAAGCGTAATACATTTATGAAAACTGTTTACATAATTATTCTTACATTTATCCATCTCATTTTTTCTCCGATAATAACTATTTTACTAATATTTACAGAAAATTATGAATCTTGAACCATTTGTAAGTTAATTAATGTTCAATGAAACAATTAACACAGAAAATATACACATAAATTAAGAAACATTCATTGGCGTTTTCAAATTAAATTTGATTGACTGACATGTTAAAAATAACTTCATCATTAGTTAGAAACTACCTATTATTACTGGATTATGATGAATTAATAAATTTTATGATGATTTACGTGGATCCCTAGCATCGACAGTGAAGTTGGTTTATAAGTGTTTTCAGGGTTACCGTCAACACGATATCTAATAAATGAGATACAAAGTTTCCTCAAGACAGTGGTTCCTTAATTATTGGGCGTGATGTCCAAATAAGATGCTAATAATTTTCCTGTTAAATAATTTTACTATTAGGTACTTTAAATTATTAAAAAAAAAAAAAAAAAAAAAAAACTCATCTTATATCTAAAAATCTTTACACTTACACTAACTTTATCACTAACATCTTTACAATATCATTTCAATGAATTATTTTATTCGGTTATTTAAAAATTAGGAGTCAATAGTAAAAAAAATTCTTAATTCTGAGAAAATATTCAGAACATACATCAGATTAAATAAAAAAAAAAATCTTACTTTTGAATGGTTTTTTTTTTTTCTAGTACAACTGGCAATACAGAGACAGTGCCATAAGCAGGGGCTAAATCGCTGTTACTCATTTAACGCTACCCAGGGAACACGTCTAGCTTGAAAATATGCTACAAACGCGAGTAACACTACCCCCACAACTTTCATATTACACTGGGCCCTACTATTTAAAGTGTATTCCGAGCCATTACAAACATCCAAGGCACCGTTCGTTCCTGTCTATCACGATCAGAGATAGCTTATGGAGAGTGACGTATTAAAAATTGAGAAAACGAACTGCTCTTATATAGTGATTAGGGAATTATAGTTCTTGTTACTTCACATCCCATCTACCACTTCGATTCAAACATCCACCGAACGGTAGGGACTCGAACCCGAAACCTGTGGTTCCGAGCTGCATGGCCTGATAGCCATTCCGCTATCAGGCCTCATTTTTGAAACTTTATCTTCATTTTATGCTTTATATTTATGCTTTAATATAATTTTTATTAGTTGTACAATTAACAATACATTTTTAAGAATATTGAGTGAGAATTAAAAAGAAAATCTTACAATGATAGCATGGCTTTGGGTAACGATACCCAATCGGGAGATGAGAGTACCACTGCTTAAGTCAACTCCTCAAGGACAGTTGTTGATAAATTTTGTTTAACACGAGGCCTCTAATGCTATGAAGCATTAGAGGCATCGTGTAGAGAATCATGCCTCGACCTAGAAAATCATTTGCTTCTTACTCATAATCCTGAGAAAACATTCAGGACATATATCAGATTAAATATATTTTTAAAAAATCTTACTTTTGAATCTCTATATTCATTTTTCTTCAATTCTAAAAAAAAAAAAAAAAAAAAAAAAAAAAAAAAAAAAAAAAAAACCCATTTCTTTAATATTTAAAAGGTTGATAATATTTTTGCTTTAGAAGTCAAATATTTGATAATTATTTATGCTTTAATATAATTTTTATTAATTGTACAATTAACAATAGATTTTTAAGAATATTGAGTGAGAATTAAAAAAAAAATTCTCAAAATGATGGCATTGCTTTGGGTAAGGATACCCAATCAGGAGATGTGAGTACCACTGCTTCTTACTCATAATCAAGAGAAAACATTCAGGACATATACCAGATTAAATATATATTTTTTTTAAACTTTACATTTTACTTTTAACGTTATATTCATTTTTTCTTTAATTCTAAAAAAAAGTATTTCTTTAATATTTAAAAGTATGATAATATTTTTCCTTTAGAAGTCACATATTTGATAATTATTTATGCTTTAATATAATTTATTAATTGAACTATAAACAATAAATTTTTAATAATATTACTTGGGAGTTCAAAAAAATTTACAATGATGATATTGCGTTGGGTAAGGATACCCAATCGGGAGATGCGAGTACCACTAAGCTAAGGCAACTCCTAAACTCCTCCTCAAGGACAGTTCTTGATAAATTCTGGTGGAACACGAGGCCTCTAATGCTACGATGTGAAATGCAAGAAGAATCATTTACTTTTTACTGGAGTAATCTTGGACTAAACACATTTAGCTGATAAGAAACGAAATGCGAAATTGCCAAAATGACAGCGCGAACCTACGGATTTGATGCCCATTGTCGAGGAGACGGCAAATTGTATTCAATTACAAACACGCGCCGAACGACATTGCCCTGGGCCATTGATTTTCAATTTCCCATTCTCGCTCCAGAAGCGAAATTGGTTGAGAGGGAAAGTCAGGGAGGGTAAATAACCGGACGTGGTATCCGGCTTCTCAATAATGACCGAACTTGGGGACCTCCTCCGTCATCAGTATTCGGGGAGGTTGGGAATGCGACCATTAGTTCCCTTGTTTTGGATTCTGCGTGAAGTGAGATTGTTTACCACGGGCTAAGTTGAAAAAGTTTTCTAAAGAATACTATTTTTTTTACATCGAAGTATCCTTTTTTGGTTGAATTGTGCAAGTTGATGAGCAGTAAATGCTTTTGGTTCTTCTTTGATGTTGTGAATGTATAAAAACGATAAATTTACCTATCTTAATTTCTGTGGCACTCGATATCACAGTTTCGGATTCAAGTCCCGGCAGTGTCATGGATGTTCGTATTTTGAGTTGGTTTGGTATGACTTGTCTCCCTACGGTAATCTTGTGCACACTTCAGGCAAATTAGATTGGGACCAAAAGTTAAACGGGGATTCCACCAACAAACATCCACGCTACCACCAGGATGCGAACCTGAAGCCTTCGGTATAAACGGCCAGAGCGCTAACCAATTAGTCATCAGGCCGCTGGACGTTTGTAGTGGTTCGGAATCCACTTTAAACAGTAAGTCCCTGTCTCATATGACAGTAGAGCGTCACAGAGTCCAATCTGACTTCTCACCCACATCATTACCAAACTGTAAAGGGGCATCTCACCTCTAGGCACAGTGATGTGGTGTGGTAGTAGTTTAGAATACACAGTTTGGGGGTTGTTACTTGCGTCCGCAGCATATCTTCAAGCTACACGTCCCTCTGGGTAGTGCTCAAACAGTAACATCGGTGCAGCCCTAGCTTATGGTATATGGATTAACTGTCATTGTATTGCCAGCTGCATTAGAACAAGAACAACCTATTTTAATTTTTAATTTTAATAATCTTTTTCTACTAAAATAGATCTAAAGCCTAATTTTAAAAAAAAGTTTTGCTGCAATCATGTAACGTCTGCCTGAGGCGTTCTGAGAATCCCACACTTGGGTGTTGTGCTCTGACCTGATTGGTCACCAGCTGCGAAGTAAGAGAGACCTGTCAGAGTCTGTGATTGGATTTAGCTATGAAATTAGGAACCGTCAACTGAGATTAAATAGTTTGGTAGTTGGCAGTTAGATCCGCTTCATTCAATTCTGTACTGCCGTAAATAGCGTTGGTGATAATATCATGAGAATTTTTCGTCAGAGAAGCAATACTTAGTGAGCAAAAGTCTCAGTGGACGAATCAATTGTTAAACTTTTACAAATGATGAATGGCACATAGTAGTATTATAGACAAAAGTGAAAAGTCTTTATTTAATTAAGGTATTCTATATTATATAGTGTATTTGCAAATACAGGGTAATGCAAAAGTCAAGTCACGCTTTAAAAATCAATAATTTCAAAAGATAGAGAGATAGAATGTGTTTTAGACAGAAATAATGGAAATTAAACGAGTTTTCGTTTTTTGGTCAGAAGACAAAATAATTGCTAAAAAACCTAAATTATTTATCACAAGATGGTGCTATTATTTGAAAGGCAGTGAATTGCGTAGGACAATACGCCCAGCAGATAAACGGCTAACAAATGTTCAATACAGCGTCAGTCAATCAGCAATACCATCAATAGTAGCTCCTCAATAATAATCTCCTCAATAATCACAACAATGTGTAACACTTCTAATGGTAAGACACACTTTTCAGAATGCATTTGTCAATGTTGCAAACGATGCTAATATTTCCAAGGTATATTTTTAAATTCAGGCATTTACACAAATGGAAATCAGAAGGTGAAATGTTGGGAGATCTGGATGGCCATATATGAGCAAAGGTTCCACTCGTTCAAGGTTAACCTTCCCTATTGAGTGCAGCAGTCATTTACAAGTACAGCAATATGGTAGGATAATACATCTGAAAATACATACTCCGTGTACAGAAACCAAAAGTAGAAAAAACACAACAATAATTGCCTCAAAAATAATGTTGTCAGCTGAAACTGTTCTTTACACATCGGCTAGCAACTACTCTGTGTAATAATAAGGCCCTCTGTTTGCAAAAACGGAACTAATTTAGAGCCAAATTTTAATTACATGAAAAATTATTTTATTGCGTTTCCACGATCTCTGCGAAAATTGCATCTTTTTATTTATATATTAGTTTTCGAAATATTTGCTTAAAGTGTGTTCTTACTTTTGAAACAACATTATGTCATATCTTGCGTTTAAGTAGGAAAGAATACTCGAAGGACATACATGTGCTTCACTACAATTAATAAAATAATTACCAACTATCAATATGACGTAGCGGCCTAGAATATTGAAGATCTTAGTCTATAAAATTTAACCCTAATAACGTAATAAAATTACACTAAATGTGTTATCCTTAATTAGTTAAAGTCTCATAAGGACTTAAAAGTAATTAAATTACTGGTTTAACCAACATAACGAATTTAATTAAATTCGTTAAGATGGTTAATTTTAATAAAATATTGTAAAAGTGTAATAGTAAATATACTAATCATCTATGCTATGTTTATCATTTTTATTTTATTTAACATAACTACTATAATAATAATATAGTACTATAATAATAAAAATATATTAATATTTTTATATCCATACGTTTTATTAAAATTACATGCTAAATACATAGTTAAATATTTCATAGCTACGTGCCTCAATGGCCGAGTGGCTGGCGCTCGGTACCACAGGTTTCGCGTTCGAGTCCCGGTGGTGGATGTTTGTAGTGGTTCGGAATCCACTTTAAACCGTAGGTCCCGGTCTAACATGATCTTGGCCCCAATCTAACATGATCATTGTTACTCCGTGTCGGAGCTTATCTTCAAGCTACACGCACCTGCTGAATAGTGCTATGTGAGTAACGTCGGTGCAGCGGTTGCCTTAAGGTATCAAAGACAACGGTCTAAGTGTTTGCCAGCTGCATTAGAAACAAAAAATATTTCATAGCTATCCGCGTTCTTTGACAATGAATAATTTCTGTTATCTAATTCATTAAAATCTATTATTATTGCTATTATTGCTTTATAATTATTAGAGTAAATTATTGCTCTAATTAAAATAAGTGTTATCTTCATTACCAATGGCGTATATATATTTAATCATATTAAAGAGCTAAATTTAAACATTTTTCATAAATCATTTGATTATTAATATTGTGATATTGTGTACTCCATATTGATAATTGCAATGAATAATGCATTGCACAGAAATTATCGAATAATTATATCATCAGAGTAAATTAGATATCGAAAATTGGATATTTACTAAATTTGCTTCACATAGTCACTAACAAGCGTTGTTGATTTTCGGTCAACGTGTGAATCCCTTTCCAACTACTGATTACGGAGTCACTGCATAATCATCAGTGCATGTAAGTTAATCACTCAGGTATAATCATTAACTTACTGGCAGTAGAATATTATGGTAATAAATTGATCACTGACATTTAATAAATGGCTACTATTATGGTGATTTGATACATTTAGAATTATCTAAGGCATACAGACAGATCATTTTAAAATTCATACAAAAAATTACAAACACTTAAAATGACATTGCACAAAGATATTTTAGTTCAACACCCAAAAATTAATATTTTCGAATACCTATTGGGGGCTGGGCCTGAATGACCTAGTGGCGAGAGCTCAGGCGATCGGTACCACAATTTTCGAATCTCGGCGGTGCCATGAATGTTTGTAGTAGTTCGCAATCCATTTTAAGCCGTAGGTCTCGGTCTAACAGGATCGTAGAGCGTTGCGGAGGTATTTTTACTTCGCGTCCGTAGCTATCCTACAAGCTATACGCACCTCCTGGGTAGTGCTAAGTGAGTAACGTCTGTGCAGCGTTTGCCTTAAGGTATCAAAAAATATATTTAGGTATGTTAAGGTATGTTTAATGTTTGTCAGCTGCATTAGAAAAAAAAAAACATTTTGAGGTCTGATGGCCGAATGACTGGCGTTCGGTGCCCCAGATTTCGGGTTCGAGTCCGGGTGGTGCCATGGATACTTGTAGAATCCACTTTAAATATTAGGTCCGGGTCTAATATAGCTATTGGGCGAAGGGCTAGAGTGGCGTAGGGCTTTATTGATTTTTTAACTCTTGGTGACTTCCATAAAAGAAAATTAATCTTTCAAAGAATTCATGATGTATTTAATTAAATTATATCCATGCATTATTTAATATTCTAATATATTTAATTTAAAAATATATTTTATTGCTATAAATAAACAATTTGTTTTTATAATAAAATTGTATTTATAACACATTTTAAATCACTCTCTAAGATATATTATTTGCATGTTATTTAATCGCTCTGGCGCTCGGTTAAACAGGTTTCGGGTTCGAGTTTCGGTGGTGCCATGTACGTTTATAGTGGTGCGGAATCCACTTTAAAGCATAGGTCCTAGTCTAATATTACTGTAGAGCTTTGGGAATAGGACTGGCGACCCTACCCCATAAAAAAGAAAACATCTATCATTTCGAAATCTGCCAGTGGGCAGACGGCCTTGTACCACCATGGGGCTGTTGCGCCACTGATGATGATGATGATGATAATTTGAACTTTTAATTTAGAAAATAACTTTTGATATAGTAATATTTAACTTTTTAATCCATTCATGTGTTCATTAATTTATAATGTTATTGTTTATTTATTGTACTAAATGAATAAAAATCATAATTATTTTGCAAGAAAATATTAGAAATACTATAGAGCACTTTTAAAATGTCTTATATAATTTTTGAAAGTAAATGACATTATTTATTAAACTAAAGTCTTTACCAAACTAAATATACTAATCATACTTTTAAATTTTACAGAAAAATAATTATTAAATTAATTAATTAATAATAATAAATTAATTTATATATAATTATAATTTCATTACTATTTTTTATTAGTTAAAAATTAATTATTGTTATTAAATTAATTAATTATTTTTATTAAAGTTATTACGTAAGATCTAATTAAAAGTTATTAACTACATAATTAAAGATTTAAAAACAATTATTTTTGATAGATAACTTAAATATTTTTTTCAATAATATTGCTTTTAAAATTTCAATAGTTGAGTTTTTCTAATATTATTCATACATATATATTTGAAATTACGCATATATTGAATATTATTATATATACGTATATATTTTATTATTAATACTTATATATTTGGTTAACATATGCTACTGCGTAATCTTGTATAGATACAAACATGAAAATCTCCTAAAATATACCCTATAAAATGCCCATACTCTTATCATTGTTGAATGTATGTATTACTGCAGTCATGCCAAATTTTGATAGTTTAAATGCTACATCATAGGCAAGTTTAATATGATCATTTTTCTTTACCTACCGACCCATGTACGTGATAAGGTTTTTGGAAAACATCCACCGACATTTTTTGGCAGCCAAACCTATCGTCGATCTTTATTTATCTTTTGATAAAACATGACAAATTAAGTAAGGCGTGACAAAAATAGGAAATGATCTAAATACAGAATACTACACTTTTCAAAGAACACAATGAAAATAGACACAACATTTTAAAATCGAAAATGAAAATATTTCTTAGATTATTTTATTTGACAAAAAAAATCATATCTAGTTTATGAATTTTCTATTTAATTTCTGTTTGTTCCAAATTATAAGTTATATATATATATATGTTTGTTGTTGTTGTTTCTTATCCCACTTGGCTGGCCAAGCCCACGAGCCCATACGTACTCATGATTGAAGGGGAAGGAAGCAGCTTCTGTTGTGATGGAGCACCCATAGGTAGAAGCCTGACTTTTGCTCTGTGACACTCTTACAGTCAGAGGAGACCGGAACCTACAGCTTAAAGTGGATTCCGAACCACTACAAACATCCATGGCACCGCCGGGATTCGAACCCGAAACCTGTGGCACCGAGCGCCAGAGCGCTAGACACTCGGCCATTCAGGTCCCTTGTGAATGCCAACGGCACGCGGTGTTCCCAGGTGGTCACCCACCCAAGTACTGACTGCGCCCAATGATGCTTGACTTCGGTGATCTAACGAGAACCGGTATATTCAGCATGGTACGGCCGGTATATTCAGCATGGTTATATATATATATTATGTAATTTTAATTATATAAATATATAATTTATTTACATAAAATATGATTCGTGCGTCTTAAATTTGATAATACTTTGCTTGATATCCATACATTTTGGTATATTTTTTAACATTCAGAATTATTAATTACAATATTAATTAAAACGATTTGCTTTGCCCTACTCGTGGTTCAGTGGCAACTTGCGCCATTGGTGAGAATTAGGGCTGAGGTTCTATCAACTGGCGGCTTTGTTGTAGACTCTGTTTTAAAAAACGAGGAGTCTCGTTGGTGTTTGTGATATTCAGCATATTGCCTCGTGATTCGGACTACCGGAGTTGAGTTTCCCAGATCCCATAAGATATGCAAATGTGGTTTACTATCCCCTAAAAGTCATTCAGAAATGCAATGTCTTCCTCCTTCAGCGGCACGGTGCCAAGTCAAACATGCGTCCATCACAACTGCCCCTATTCATGAGTATATTACTTATGGAATGTCCAACCCGTGTTGCAGGACACGAAGGATTAGATACAGACAGCACAGCAATTTAAAAATAGAGAATAAAAATTTAAGTTGAATTGATGAAATATTTTAATTTCTTAGAGTATTACAATAATATACATATATATATATATATAATTATTAGCATTAAAATGAATATATAATTCCTTTTTATTTAAACTTTGTATTTTAAAATACTATGATCTCTGTTGCAGAAGCTTGATTCTAAGCAAATCTTGATATATAAATATTGAAGTCATTTATTTTTCATTTATTTATTTCTATTTTTGTGAAATTTTCCTATACCTTTTTATATAAATTTAATTACAGAAATATTACAGTTATATATTTTCTTCAACAAATATCGTATCTTAATAAAATATATTTTCTAAAGTATTATCTATAAGATCATTCATGTATGGTATCTAGCATGTTATTATTACAAACCTGAAACATTTTTCCAGCATCAAATTATAGATTGAATGAACATGGAATATAATCAATTCCTTGTGTATACCCGCTGTAGTATTTCTCTGCAAACTTTTCCTCAGACCAGAGGTATTTTTAAGGATTTTTCATCTCGCTTTTCATATCAATGTTTTTTTTTTCCTTTTGGTATTTCAATTTGAAGAGTGATGAATGAGTTTCCCAGTTGATGACAACCATTTTTTTTTCTTCTGGAGTAATATTCGTAAACCGAAAGTAAAAAAAAAAAGTACTCAATCACATTTCGAGAGTTTCCCAGGGTGTGTGCGCCCGTAGTTTTGAAAAATGAGGAACAGAAAGAACTATAGATCAGAAGTGGAATATTTTTCCATTTAAATTCGTAAAAAAATACTCTTGTACTTGTTTTGGGAGTAGTACAGAATTCTACAGCTACAGGAAAATGTGAAGATAGTATAAAACATATTTGTTCATTTGGTTTGGTTTTGAATAAAAATTTTGAATTCACTGACTGTGTTTTTTAATTTAAATTTGTAGAAACATAATATTAAAAGCTTAAAATGATATGATAAGGAGGTGAACACAATATAGAAGACATAATTAATATCTTATTGTAATATTAATAATAATAATAATAATATGTACAGCAATATGTACAGTTTATACAATTACCAATATGACTCCTTTTTGTTATGTCTATAAACAAAGCACCCGCCAATTACTTAAAATTGCTTGTATTGATTTGAGAATAGAAATCAATATAGAAATAACCTTGCTCATTTTAACCATGGTTAAACCATGGTATAACCATGGCTAACTGTGGTAATGTCTAGAGCTTAACCATGGTCATATGTGGTAATGTCTAGAGTTGAAGACGGAAACATTTATATGTGCACACATCGCTCAAAATTAATTAAAATCATAATTATTATTAATTTTTAAGAATAATCTATTAGAAATATTAAACAAAATATAATATAGATCTTAAATAAAGTATGAACTATCTTATGCAAAGAAAACTGATAAAAACGTGTATGATTCTGGCATATTTAAGCTATAATAATTTTTTGAGTTTAATTTCTTTTTTAGATTCCATTCAGTTTTTATTAATTTCTATACCATCCACCTTATAAAATTTATTCATGATTGTCAAAAGAAAGATTCATAAAATTATTTTGGGTTTAAAAATATGTACTAATAAACATATTTTATTTTATTGTGATTATTGGATTATGAAATAAAATATTTATAATGATATTGAGTCAAATAATACAATTTACCATATTGAACCATCTCAATTTTGTGAGGATATTTTTTGTAAACAGAATGAAGAAAACATTGTTAAAAATAAAAAGGAAGAAGTATAATTATGTATTTTAGATACCATTTTATGTATCTTCTACAGAGAGTAATATAGATAATTTTTTTAATCTACTTCAATCAGAAAAATGATTTTGAGATCGATAGCAATCCGAAGTATTAAATAACCGATTCATCCAGAAATAGATCAAGCAATACGCCAAAATCAGTCATCATGGAACTTAAATTATATTAAGCAATTAGCATTTTTTTACTATCTTCTAAACTACATGAAAATGACAGAATGTTTAAAAAAACGGCATTTGAAAGAAAACGTTTTAGACGTAAATTTGTCACGCAACATTAAATATCATTTCTTGATACACGCACAGATTATTGATTTAGCTTAAGTAGTTTACGTGCCAAAATGGAAAATTTATCAGTAATCGATATATTCTGACGTAATTGTTAATTTATTCCTTTATGTTGCCCAAATCTTTATAAATATACACTGAAGTGACAAAAGTCATGGGATAGCAATATGCAAATTTTCAGATGGCAGTAGCATCGCGTAGAACAGGTATAAATGCGCAGTGCTTTCGCAGAGCTTTCATTTCTGTTCAAGTTATTCATGTGAAGAGGTTTTGACGTGATGATGACCGCACGACGGGAATTAACAGACTTTGAACGCGGAATGTTAGTTGGAGCTAGACGCATGGGTCATGCCATTTCGGAAATCGTTAGGGAATTCAACATTCCCAGATCCACTGTGTCAAGAGTGTGCCGAGAGTATGAAATTTCAGGCATAACATCCCACCATGGACAGCGCAGTGGTTGACCGCCTGCACTTAACGACCGAGACCGGCGACGTCTGCAAAGAGTCGTAAATTCTAACAGACAAACAACACTGCGTCAAATCACCGCAGAAATCAATGTGGGACGTACAAGGAACTTGTCTGTTAGAACTGTGCGGAGAAATTTGGCTTTCTTGGGCTATTCCAGCAGAAAACCGACTCGAGTGCTTTTACTGACAGAAAGACGTCGCTTGCAGCGACTCTCGTGGGCACGTGAGCATATCGGTTGGTCCCTAGACGAATGGAAAACCGTGGCCTGGTCCGATGAGTCACGATTTCAGTTGGTAAGAGCTGATGGTAGGGTTCGAGTGTGGCGCAGACCCCACGAAGCCATGGACCCAAACTGTCAGCAAGGCACTGTTCAAGCTGGTGGTGGCTCCGTAATGGTGTGGGCTGTTTTTTCATGGCATGGACTTGGTCCTCTGGTGCGACTGGACCGAACATTGACTGGAAATGCTTATGTTCAGCTACTTGGAGATCACTTGCAGCCATTCATGGACTTCATGTACCCAAACAACGATGGGAATTTTATGGATGACAATGCGCCATGTCACCGGGCCACAACTGTTCGCGATTGGTTTGAAGAACATTCTGGACAATTCCAACGAATGATCTGGCCACTTAGATCGCCCGACATGAATCCCATCGAGCATTTATGGGACATCATCGAGAGGTCTGTTCGTGCCCAAAATCCTGCACCATCAACGCTTTCACAACTATGGACGTCTATCAAGACAGCATGGCTCAATATTCCTGCAGAAGACTTCCAACGAGTTGTTGAGTCCATGCCACGTCGAGTTTCTGCACTTCGCCTGGCGAAAGGAGGGCCGACACGATATTAAGAGGTATCCCATGACTTTTGTCACTTCAGTGTATGTCCTAATGAATAATGAAAAAATGATTGAAACGCTTTATGATAAATTACAATAGTTAGCATAGAACTAAATTGAAAGATGCTTAAACTATAACTAAAAATGTGTTTCATTAATCAAATAAAATGGATATAACATAATAAAAAAAGATTTAATATAAACATCTGACTTAATCTATCTATCTGAACTAAATTATAATATGGATAGCTAGCTGGGCTTAGCCATTATACATTTTGGAAAGCATATTTAGACTATGAGTGCAGTAAATAATATGTTGTGTTAGCAGTATTATTGTTAAGAAATGTTGTTAATATAATGTATATATTTAGAATTAAAATAAAAATACAGTTGGTGTTTTACGTGCACATGCTGTTTTTATTTGTTATGTGCCGAACTGCTTTTATTATTAAACATATAATACGTAAGACTTCATGTGAATATCATTTGAAAGAAATATTTAAAAATAACTGGAAGGATCATGTTGGTTAATCACAACGATGTAAATTGAAACAATGAACTAGTTAAAATAATAAAATAAAATTTATTATATATTTTGCATATCATTTTGGATACATCATAATTTTAATGATTTTTTTCCCCGATTTTGATTTCCCGATTTTTTTTAATGATTAATTTTAATCCATATTTATAACTACCATTGCATTTTTATTATTGTTTAATATAAAATACATTAAATTATGTATTTTTAATTATCACATTTCAATAAGCCCTAATTTCGCAGTTCAAATTATGAAATATGTAAAACAGAAATAGATTTTAATTTAATTTTAGTTGTAGATTTTAACTGACAAAAGAATGATTTTCCCTTGAATTCTAGTTAGTATATTCTTGTAAATAAATTTTAAATCAATAAATTAGAAGAAATTAAAGAACTAATTGCATATGTGAAGATAATTTTATGTCAATTTCCATTAAACAAACTAAGTATTTCCATCGGAGATTTAGAAGGCTCTTGATACAAAAGAAGAAAAAAAAATCATTTATCATTTAGATCTTCATGTCTTATACGCCAGTTGAAGTGACAGATAAATTTAATGGCGCCATGAATTGGTTTTAGCAGCTAGACGTTTCATTAAACTGCTGAAAGCCAAACCAGGCAGACAAAGCAGACAACCAGACAAAGAATAGCTGGCTGTATGGACACTTCATTCTCAAGGGACCATCTGCAGACTAGGCATAAATGATGATATTCCTTTTAACTAGTTTTGTCAAATCCGTAAAATATTTCCTCATAATTCTAAACCTCATCTTATCTATGAGGGTAATGAGTAGTTAACAGGTTTCCTAAGAAAATATGTTTTGTTAAAAAATATTTAGTGAGTATTAATTAAAAATATTGATAATCTGATGAGTAAATATTGAATATTAGTTACACGTTAAAAATGTGGAATATGTGAATTTTTTTAATAATTTTATTGAAAATATATGTTAAAATGTCAGGGAAGGTCGAAATGTGGTATATTATACATTTATATTTAAGGAAAATATCAAGTTATATTATATACCATAAATGGAGTATATTTGACTGAATTAAAAAAAATTAAAAATAATGATAAAAAATAAAAACATCTTTAGATAAGTTGAAAATTTAAAGGAAATTTTAATTAAAAGTTTATTTTAGGTCGGAGTTTTCATGTATTATTCTCTATTAACAATGTTGAAATATTATCATTTTTTGAAACAATGTATATAATTCATTACTACTTGTACTATCTCTTGTATTATCTCTCTACTTGTATTATAATTTATTATAATACAAGTACATAAGTTCCGTAATATAAATATTACTTTTTCCATATAAAAAGTTTACATCAATTACATATTTCGCACAATCAATGTTGGTTAGAATAGGTCACTCCATAATTTTATTTCCTTTTACATGAAATAATAAGTTTAAAGTGTAACTAAACAATTGTTTTTATTATTTAAAAAATTAGGATGAATTAATAATTATTATTTAATAATTAAACAATTGCTTTTATTACTTAAAAATTAAGACAAATTAACAATTATTATTTAATAAAACAATTGTTTTTATTATTAGAAAAATTAAGAAAAGTCAACAATCATTATTTAATATCTAAACAATTGTTTTTATTATTTAAAAAAATATATAAAAACATAAAGGAAACATAAATAATGTATTTTTGTGTATAATTTTTTGTAAATAAGATAAAAATGCATCTATTACCATAAGAGATAAATCCTATTCATGCATTATTAATTACAAAATATTATATCAAGAAAAATATAATTCAATTTAAATATTATTTTAATAAAGATTCCTAAACAAACCCTTTCAACATATGAACAGTTATCATACATTTGAATAAATGCATAATAAATTCACTGGTATGCAAAATCAGAAATTAGAATGGCAGTGTTGAACTACATTTGTTCACCACATATAAGCAACATTAGCTTTCCTCCTTTAAGCAAACTAATGAAAAAATAAACATTTATTTCCTCTTTCGAAAAGTTTTCTTTAGAAAATTCTCATATTTATCAACAGAGTGTAGTGAAGCTTACATTTTTCACACAAAGAGGAAAAAAAAAGTTGAAAATAATTATTTATTCTTGCTAAAGTTTTCTATTTAATCATTATCACTTCCTGTAGTAAGTATTTTTGTGTCTTTTGTAATAATGGCTTTGAGGACGCAGGATTCGAAACATTAATATGCATCTCTGCTTATCTTTTGGAATATAGTTTTTTTGTGCATTAGAGAGCCAAGTTTATTTCTTTCGAAAACAAGCATCCGTAATTTCCAAAATCCCAAAAGAACAAAGATTCTTTTTACGACTAAGTGTGAAAAATGCCTTCGTAATCCTCGCAGATATTGAAGTTTATTTGCTCGTTATTTCATTTATTTTACGTTGTTTCTCTATCCCCGTTCCATTAACTCATAAAATACAACAAAACTGCCTTTTATTGTTAATGTGAGACGTAGTTGTGGAATAATAACATTATTATGTAGGCGTGTATTCTTACAATAAGATGCTGCCTTTTTAAGGTATAAAGTCATTTTTCTATTTTGTACCAGTTTGAAAATAATATTCTGATTGTTTAGAGATAACCAATTATTTGGCTTGGAATTTTTATCATGGAATATTTGTTCTGATATATTATGTAAAATATTTTCAAAATAGATATACATTTAATTGTATTTTATTTCAGATCGTTTTAGAATATTATCGTAATAGATATATAGTTAATTGTATTTTGTTCTCTATATTATTATTGAAACCTATTCTTATATATTCAAATATTATTTAACTTCATTTTCTATAACACTCATTCAGGAAAATATTTTTTATGCAAAACAAAGATATTTTTTTCAACTACTGTGTTGTTTTATTTTAAAAACCATTGAATCCATTATTAAAGTGCTAAACTATTAACTATTAACTATTTTTGTAATTTATTTTGAATATCTGAAAAAGTATTAAAATAAAAAAAAAAACATATTTTTTTTTTTAGTTTTTATTCTCAATATTCAATTCTGATTATTAAAAATATCAAATTATTTTATTAAATCAATTATGAAAATCTAAAAAAGTAATTTAAAAAAAAAAAAACTGAAAAATATTTTTCTCTGTGTTTTCATTCCCAGTATTCAACAAATATTCTTTCAATGAAGTATTTAATTTGTTTATATTTAACTCCTCAAATCACTTTTAATACTTTAAAGCAATGGAAATGAGAAATCAATTAAATCCAGTTTTCTTTCATGGATAAAATAAAAATTTAACTTATTTAAAAAATATATAAATAAATTTTTATCACTTTGTTAATGTTTCATTAAAATCTGATTAAAGCTTTATTAACATATATAATTGCATATGACAATATTTTACACTCTGTATAGTTTATTGTTATTCATTACATTACGAAAAAAAATCTCATTATTAAGAAAAAACTTTTTTTTTTTTTCAATTCTTTGTTATTTTCTTCACTTTGCATTTAAATTGTTTTATAAAAAATTACATAAGATTTAGTGCAAATGAGTCAAATTTAAATAGAAAAAAATATTTTAAATGGAAAATAAATGTTTAAGAAATATCAGGAGTAAGAACACAATAAAAAAATTTACTTTTATTTATTGTAATAGGGAACACATTTGAAAATTTGAGATAATAAATTAGCAATGGACCATGAAGAAAGCATTCACGCATTTCTCTAGGTAATTTTAATCCCCAACACTTTCAAGAAAGGTCGAGTATGTTGTCAATTTCTACTTATTTTATTTCTGTGAAGTGAACAGACTTTTAAAATACATGCCATAAAATGTTCCAAGATTCTCAAGGGATTTTAAAGACTATTTGTGCATAAGTTAGGTTAAAGAGCTCTTTCAAATCCATCGAGGCAAATCAGTTTATGGCGAGTAGAAAGAGCTTTCGAGCTCAACAGTTGCAAGAAAAAAAAAACGAATTAATTGGTTCACTTGAAGGAGAAGAAATGAAAGAAATTTAGTTTGGCAATTAAAATAAACGTGGAAAGTATATAAAAAAAGGAAAACGTATTCAAATTTAAATAGAAATAGTAACCATAAAGATTTTTTGTTTAATAATAGAAATGCTACAGATGTTAGCTCGGTTTATGGGCTGTATAATAATTTAGACAAATAAAAATCAATGCTTCTTGATGGTGTTTAAGCAATTGCTTTAGAAATCAATAGACTCATAGGTGATTATGATATGTGGGAATAGGTGCCTTCATTTAAGAAGTAATTTCCATTACAATTTCATGGCCTGTGTAGGTAACAGACTATCAAATAACTACTTTAAAAATAACATAAAGCCCTTTATAGTTTTAAAAAGAATGGGTATCAATTGCTCGTAGTGGACATTAATGTTTGTATCCTCTCCCTTTAATAATAGTGATAGATATGGAGATAGATTATATAATGAGATATAATTAGATATCAAGTGAATCTATCCAAATGATCAGGGTTAGAAGATCTTCTGACTACTGGGTGAATTTATAAAAAATGAAATGATTAATTGGTGAATGTAACACGATGCATGAACGAATCACCTTTTACTTTAAAAAAGCGTAGAAAAACAGTAGTATAGTGGCCTTGAAATTTCGTTTGAAGAACATACTCTATGTCATTTGATATTAAATGGAATATCGATGGCCCTATATAGAATACAGATTGATTTCTCTTAACCATTATTATATCGTTGCCTCTTCTTGAAATGTGATCAGAAAGAAACAGTAGGCATGAAAATATGCTATATTTTTCAAAGTTATATAATTTATATTCAGCTTACTCTGATTTGCGGACTTCATAAGAATCCAAACAAATATGTTCAAAAGACTTTGACAATTTTTGGTTATTATTATTGGTCTGTTTTTTGCTACTGTAAAATTTGGCAAGATTGTAACTGTTGAAATTGCAATAATGCATTCATTTACAATCTTATATATAGACACCATTGTAATTGTTAAGTAGATCGTATCATTTTGAACTACTTTTTCTTTCATCGTTACGATATGCTTTGTTAATTAGTAACATGCAATTTTCTTCCAAGATAATATTAACTGTAGCCTACTGGTTACGTTAAATGGGACGCATTACACAAATAATAGTAATCTGCAATGAGTAAAAATCTTTCCATATATCTGTCTATGTGTATATATATATATATATATATTACATACATGTTCTTACAAATCGTCTGATATGGTGAATGAAGTACAGCTGCCTCTGAAACATTTTTGCATTTACACATCTACACTATTCCTATTTTAGTTATTCATCAATTATTCAATAAATGCAGAGAAAATGCATAAAAAAAACGCAGAAGTATTACAGTATAAATGTTATCGAGGGAGTAGCATTTCATTCATTAAGAAAATGAGAAGTCAAGGACTCTTTTCATAAATGAAACACATGCACTCGCAGGGAAGATATAAGTGCACTTTAGAAATCTTCACGCCCATTCCTTTTCTGAAAGCTAAGCATATTTCAGTGAACTCATATGCATCATCAATAGTGATTGCAGTAATAAAGTTTAACAGTCGGTTCTGTCCATCTGTCTTTGGTGAATTGCCTTGGAACGAGTAAAATCCAATCAAAAGTTAAAATAATATATAGATATTATTAATATATTAATATATATATATATATTATTATTATTATTTTTAAGATTTATATAATATATGAATGCTATGGTTGAAAATAATTATTTCGATAATTTTCTTTACTTTTAAAAATAAAATTGAAAAGGAAGTATTAGATGAAATCCAAAAATTATTTTGTTGTAATTTTGAATTTGAGCCAGATGGTATATAAGCAGTTGTTTCTGAGAACGACAGGTCTGTAGGAGTTTCAGGATTACCCATATAAAACGAAAATGGAAAATCTTACACTCCATCCGCAATTTGAAAAGAATATACTAACTTTAGGATGCTTTATTCCTCCTCTTCTATCCTCGCCTCCATTAGAAAGGCTTTTCATTCTTGAGAATTTATAGTGCTAAACAAAAATGCGGAATCTTTTGGTTCGGTATCGCTTGCTGGATTTTGAAACAAACACATTTTCTTGAAAAATAATCTCTCTAATTAATTGCTATCAAAATATAGAAATCCATTTTCTATTAAGTAGGGCATGAAATATTGTTGGTAATTATATATATATTTTGCATTTGAAAATTTAATTTAATTAATCGAACACATTAAAACACACATTCTTCTAAAAGCATTAACGTATGATGTAAGCGCCATTATTTCTTTTTAATTATTACCTTATTTAATTTTAGCCATTATTTCATTTTTCTATTTTAATGTAAAATTTTTAATGTAGATTAAAAATTTGCAACGAAATTTCTACTTTGTAATAGACTTACAAAAAAATTGAAATTGTTTGTTGGCGATTTAAAAAAATATTGTGAAAGTCTACAACAAAAAAAAAAAAAAAAAAAACTTTAAACATGCATACAAATTATTTAACATCTGTAAGTCGTTAAGTATGTGCAAAACACTGTCATGGATTTCGTGAGAAGAAAAAATATATTTCTACAGTAAAAGAAGAAAATCCTCTAATATTTGAAAATATAGCACACATATAAGAAAGAACTCAAACATTTATGTATTAATTGAAATATGAAATATACATAAAAAATTAGAAATAAAAAAAAATATTTATAAATACAGAAATGAATAGAAATTATATTTTATTTGTTTCCGTTAAAATAATAAAATCATTATTAAAGATATTGCTGAAATTCTTTTAGTGTCCCAAATGTTTTATTACAAAAAATAGATCGATTTTTTTTCCTGCAGGGTTATTCATAAAAAAAATCTTATCTCTTAGTTGCAGAACGATTGGAATGTTTTCCTCAATATTTATATAAAAAATCACATATAGAAAAAAAGGTTAAATATTTGATTGCTATCTCTATCTCACAGTACTTGTAAGTAGCCATTGAAAACAGTA
This sequence comes from Caerostris darwini, assembly GCA_021605075.1. Classification (NCBI taxonomy): domain Eukaryota; kingdom Metazoa; phylum Arthropoda; class Arachnida; order Araneae; family Araneidae; genus Caerostris; species Caerostris darwini. The sequence continues at coordinate 61,953 of BPLQ01009353.1, forward strand.
ATTCATTAACGTAGAGTTTTTTCAGGCAGCTTAGGAATTTTTGGCTGAAATCCAAATAACAATGAAGTTGTGAAAAAGAAACAAAGCACCTTTCTTAAAAGTGAAAATATTCCCCCAGGACTCATTTTTTAACTCCCAACGTAAGTGTTTGCGAGAGAGAATAGTTGGCTGGTGAAGTTAAGAATTATTGTCTTATCTTGGAACTCACTGAACCTGATAAAAGTTGATAAGAAACTATTAAATTTCTTAATTATGTAACTAAGTGCGCATTACCCAATTTCGTTTAATAATGTTTCATTTTAACCAATAAATAATAAGTTACTAATGTAGTCTAATGTAGTAAAATTTGTGTTTTATTTTTAACATTAAATAATAATTTAGTAATGTAGTCTAATTTAGTAATGTTTTGTTTTTAAAATTTAATAATAATTTAGTAATGTAGTCTAATGCGGTTTAGTAATGTAGTCTAATTTAGTAATGTTTTATTTTTAAAATTTAATAATAATTTAGTAATGTAGTCTAATGCAGTTTAGTAATGTAGTCTAATTTAGACATATTTTATTTGTAACATTAAATACGAATTTTTAATTTTCCAGTATAGTTCGTTTTAATTCATAAAACACTAATGGTATAGTGTACTGAACTAAAGAAATCGCATCTTTTTTTTTTATTTTTTATCTTTACGCATAAAAGAGGATTATATCAATTGTGTTATACTAAATAGTTATAATTATTCCTTAAATTAAAACTCCAAATATTTTTAAAAAAATATATTAAAGATTTTACTAATATTGTTCACCAAAATTCTGCGAATTCTTTCCCACTTCTTCCTTGCAAACCAAAGTCAATTGAAAAAAATTGATACCACGACTTTAAATCCAAAGATGTATTCATTATATATTGTACATAAGTATGTAGTTAGTGCTAGATATATTGATAATGCATTTTTTGCTTAAACATCATTTATGTCACATTGATCTAACTTTATATCATACTAATTTGCTTTTGTCATAAAAATGTTATGAATAAACTAATTAAGATTTATACTGCTTTCACGTTTCTAGAGCTTTATATACCTTGCCATATTTCTGCAAAATTAACCAATCAATTTCTTTCTATTCAAATGAGAAACTACAAAAAAAAGGTTTCTTTTTCCGAATCGCTCATGATTTACGAACAACTTATTCTAAATTATTAATGTTGATTTCGATATACTCATTCAACTAATAATTGAAAAATATAATGGAATTCATTCGAAAATGGGTGAAAAAATATTGATAGCTAGCATTTTTCTGTCTAATAAAATATTGATAACTATCAATTTTTCTGTCTAATAAAATATTGATAACTATCAATTTTCTGTCTTTAATAAAATATTGATAACTAGCATTGTTTTGTCGTAAATACATATTTTTTGCAGTGTATTATTTAGAAAATTATTCAGTGGTAATTTTTGCTGTTAATAAAATTAAGCCATGAAAATATAAAGGGAAATACTTAAAAGAATGTAACGCAATCTTATTTAATAAAAAAAGTTGCATTACGATAAAATAAAGTACTAAAAGTTATTATAATGAGAATATAAATCATTTTATTAAGAATAAGATTTCATTTATTAATGTTGCCTTTTAAAGATAATTAATAGTAAAAAATAAAGTCAATGATAATTACATTAATAATATATTGGTTTCATCATTTGAAAAAAAATGAAAACCTAATATTTTTAAATTATAATTACATACGTAATTTTATGTACATTTAATTAGTAAACAAAATTAATTAAATAACTATACAATTTAATTAAAAAAATTCAATTTTCTGAAACAAAATAATTTGTAATTGCTAACATAAAATTTATTTTGCCAATAATTGTTTTAGAATTTTACAGCATACAATTATCTTATTAAATACGCATAGGATTATTGCGAAATTTAATTGTACTCTTAATTTCGCTCTTAAAAATTGAAACGCAACTACAAAGACTAAATTAAATGTCATTTAATTGTAATAAATTATAATGAGTTTTCTTAATCATGCAATAACCTTTAACAGTCTAGTTTTGCGTCAGTAAATTCAATACCTTTTCCCGTACTGCAATTATTTTAAATCGTTAAATTCTTCAGATACACAGGCACATATATTTGTCGAAAAATTCTTTAGTGTAAGTTTGAATTATTCTACCTGAAAATAATTAAATTATGTTGCACATACATTTAGTAGACAACTAGATAACAATAAAAAGATAACTTTTTGCCTGTCAAGCATTGCAAATTTGTTATTCTACAAAAAAATATTGAATTAATTTGTAGATATTATAAAATTCATGATAAATGTAAACACTCGGTAGAAGCATTTACTCGGTATGTATAGAATTATTCAACCGTACTTTACTATTCATATGTAAGAGCTACACAATTTAAATGTAATTTTCCATTTGTCTATTTATTTGAAAACATTTTTCCAGTTTGATAAATTTTTGTTTACATAAAAAATAAAATAAAGTCAATATTTTTTTCTACTTTCAAAAATTAGTCTTCAGTGTGGTTAAAAGCAGTTCTTAAAATATAACTCAACATGTTTAATCAAAACTATTTTTAACATATAGTTTCAACCTTTTTTTATCCCTTTAATTATAAGGGATTTAATTATATATTAATTTAATTATATATACCCCTTTATTAATTATTACCCCTTATCCCTTTTTATTTTCTCTTGGCAGCCCTAAAGTTTATTTAAATTTTGTTGGAAAAGACTGGGCATTTTTATTCATGATTGCCAACAGCTACAGCAAAGAGATAGAATCGATCAATCAAAATTCCATTACGCAATTTTTCCCTTGTTCCATGTAAGGCAAAAAATATCTAATAACTAATATTAATGGTCTTTCATATTTCAATTACATTTTTCATTCAAATATAATGTTTCCCATGCATTGCTTGTAAAAGAAGGGTTCTGCTAGATATTCGAAATAGGTTAAAGCAAAAGGTTCTTCAAATTTTTTTCTTATCAAGATTTGAAAAGCAATAGCAATTGCTGTATGGGTAAGAATTGAAGTATGTTATGTTTCAATAACTGCTTTTATTTCAAAAAATGATAATTAAGTAAGTTATAAAATATTTCTGTTTATTAAGTGTCGAAGTAATATACTACTGTGCCCAAAAAAATTAGACCGATTTTCAATTTGAAGTTCCCGGAGGTTTCCCCCGTTTCTTTTTTAGGTCACTGGCACTGTACTTGGCATCTGTTGGAAATTTGACTTCAAAATATTCATTAGTGTTTGAGTTACACTTGGCTTTGTGAGAGGCTAAAACTGATTCTGGGGATTTTTGAAATGTCGGAACTAATTGTGCAAATAACTTGCATTAAATTTTGTTTGAGGAAACGTACAGAATGTTGCAGAAGACATTCACTGAGCATTCCTATATTGGAAAGAATAGTTTAGAAGTGGTATAAATAGGTCAAAGAAGGCAGAGAACGCGTTGAGGACACTATGGTCGACCATGAACCTCAACCGACAAAGCTCACGTACAAAGAATTAAAGATTTGGTGCTTACAAACCGGCGATTTACAATTAGAGAATTTGGTGATGATATTGGTATTTCAAAAGGATCGGTCAGTTCCATTTTGGGCCTCCAACGCTTCAGATCTCGATTGGTACCGAAAATAACACAATGCGCCAGCTCACACTGTATTGATTCTTTGTGACGTTTTAGCCAAAAATGAAACCCATATTGTTCTCTAACCACCGTATTCACACCGTGTGACCTCTGGCTATTCCCTAAACTCAAATGCCCACTCCGGGGACACCGTTTTGAGTCGATTGAAGAGATTCAATGTGAATCGGCGCGGGCTTTGAAAGTCATCCCTGCCGATGACTTTTTAGCATGAATTGAGGATTGAGAAAAAAGGTTGGTATAAGTGCATTGTGTCCGGAGTGAGTAAAAAAAAATTGGTCTTATTTTTTGGGCACAGTAGTATTAAGATTTGGAAAACAATAGCACTTGTTGTATGGGAAAGAATTGGAACATGTTATGTTTCAATAACTGTTTTTATATCAAAATACGATAATTAACTAAATTACAAAATATTTTTGTTTATTAAGTGTCGAAGTAAATATGGCTATTAAATTCATTAAATGCCTCACAAATCTTCGAACTTATTATCTCATTACGGGTATAAAAAATTATGACATTTCTTAATTGGCAATAAATAAGGATTCGGCAGGATTATTTCAACTTTTAGTTTTTAATCAATAAATGTTTTCCTTGCGTTATTTTGCTGATTGTTTTTAATGACAGTTGCATTGTTTTGTTAATTAACATATGGTTTTTCTAATTAAAAAACTTAGTGACTTTCTTTTTTGCTTTTCAGAGAAAAAAAAAAACATTAATTATCGCAAACTAAATTCAATAATCCATGTAAATTTTTTTAATAGCAATTGACTTTTCGTTGCCATTTATGTTTTATCTAACGTCCATGTTTCACTTTAATTCCACATTTCTTATTTATAATTGCGCTTTCTATCGCTGAGAAACTGCAATTCTTAATTAATGGACATAATCTGCGTCAGATTTAGATTATCATAGCATAAAGTAAACAATTATCTATTTAATTTTATTTATAATCTGACATATTTGCAAATGCAAAAAAAAAAATCTCTGAGTTTTGCTATATTGTTTATTGTTATCTTAATTCGATTCAACTATGCACTAATCCCTACATAATGATCTCAAAAATAACGAGAAGGAATTTCGCAAACAGTTAATCTTATAGAAATATGTAAAGCATTGAAATAAGTATGGAATGAAGCAATTATTTTCTTTCCAATGTAGGAATGAGTAAGATTTTATTTTTGATTTAAGGCAGTTTTGCTCAATTCGTTTTTGTATATTTAATTGGGTTGCATTTATAAACTCATGTTTGTGAAAATTGCAACACCATGAAGGAATCGTCATAATTGAATGAAATTTAATACACAGTTGAGTGGTAGTGGTACAAATAAATGATTAAATGTTCAAAGCAAATAAACAATAACATGAGATCGGAATCAGTATTTTGTGTAGCCCCCACGCGCCGCAATAAGTGCTGCTACACGACGTGGCATGGTGTCAAACAAATTTTGAATATCTGCCTGAGGAAGAGCATTCCACATTGTTTGCATGTGCACCCAAAGTTCGTCTGCAGAAGCAACAGGACGAGGATCACGAGCGAGACGCCGACCAACGAAATCCCACACATGTTCAATCGGCGACATATCCGGGGAATATGCAGGCCAAGGATGAAGTTGTACCTGTCGTGTTGCAAAGAAGGATTGAACAGTCCTAGCGATATGAGGGCGGGCATTGTTCTGTTGAAATACAGCGCCTGGCAAGCTTTGAAGGAAGGGAACAGCTTTTGGCTGTAGAATTTCACTGATGTACCGGTTGCTGTTCAGATTGCCCAAAATTCTTAGCAATTGAGATCGTCCATGATATACCATGGCACCCCAGACCATAACTCCGGGTGTTCGTCCACTGTGGCGTTCGATAATGCACTCCGGAAGGTGGCGTTCACCGGCACAGCGTCTGACACGAATGCGGCCATCATGGTACCACAAATTAAAGCGGGATTCGTCAGAAAACACGACATGCTGCCAATCGGCACGCCAGTCTCTATGCTGAGCGGCCGATTGTTGCCGCAGGCGGCGATGGTTTAGCGTGAGAGGGATCCTGTATAAAGGAGTCCTTGCGCGCAGTCCACGCTGCAGCAGAGGTCTACGAATTGATGAAACACACAATGAAACACCTGTAGCTATTGACCACTGTGCTGCCAATTGTCTAGAGGAAGCTGTACGGTCCGTCAGCGCCATGTGGACTAGGTGTCTATCCTCGCGAGCTGACGTCACATTTCGGGGTACACTCCCGGATTTCCGAGTTGTCCGACACTCGTCTGTCCACTGCTTCCAAAGACGCATCACTGTACTGCACACGAGCGGCTACTGCACGATAAGACAATCCAGCTTCACGAAGGCCGATGATTCTCCCCCGTTCAAACTCTGTAAGTTGTTCAAATCTCGCTCTCTTTCGTCGAAGAGGCATAAGTAACGATTGAGCTAACGTTTACCACTAGCAGATAACCACCGATAACCATATACGCCTCGCTGCAGCCGTCTATTTATTCGGATCCATCCGCCGTTCAGAGGGCGCTGCTCAGCACACGCATGCGCTACGGATTTGAAATTCTAATCATTTGCATATCATGCGCTAATTTGCATTTCCTGACAATTTCAGCTCACTCGTGTAAGTCCTTCATGGTGTTGCAATTTTCACAAACATGAGTATATAAGAAACAAGATCCTTTATAAAGTTCAAAAATTATAATAACGAAGAAAGTTTACTTTTGTAAAATTTATAAATATATTATAAATTTTTTTACAATTGAATCATTATCTAATTTCTTATAAGATTCGCTATCTTTAGTTTTATGAGTGAAAAATAATTTAAAAATTTAAATTTGAACTCACAAATCACTCTAAAGTTACTATGTTATAATTCGTAACAAGTAATACAAAAACAAATTTTTAAAGTCAATTCCTACTTTTTTTTTTCACTTGCAGAAAATCTTAAAACATAAATAAAAACTAAGAAAATTCGCAACTTAGATGTTATTGCTCATATCCTATTCTACAACATTGCTCGAATACACATAATTGTATTCAAACTGTTCTGAGACTGAATTTAAAAGAAACAAGTAATATGAAAAAAAAATTTAAGTCAATTCCTACTTTTTTTTCCACTATAATGCAGAAAAACATAAAGTCCTTTATAAATAAATTTCATTCATTTTTTTTAAAGTTTATCTGGCGCCATCTATTGGTAAACATATGTAACTTCAATCTAAAAAAAACTAAAATTACTTAATTAAATTTAATTAATGAATTAATATTTGAAAAAAAATGCATTAACATCAAGTGTCATCCACTACAAGTTCAAAAAAATGTATTTGAACTTGAGTGGATGAATAAAAAGTATTTTATTAACGATTGGAAATTTGAACAAGATATATATAGGGAGAGTGTGAGCTAATAGAAGGAATTGAAAAATTAAGCTGATAAACATTAGGTATTTAAATATATATGCCAAAATTATTTTAAGTTAAAAATCTAATTCAAAACTCTAATTTATTTTATTTTTACCACTATAACTCTAAAAGATTAAGTAAACTTTCAAATAGTTATTCAACCAGAATTTTTCTAAATGTTTAGTTATAAAATTTATCATTTTCTAAATCAACTCTGTTATGTATTTTACTGTTATGTCATGAAATAAAAACAGCTGGGAATATAAGAATATTTTGTAAAAATACTATTTTTTTTTTCATTTATTTTAGATTAACGAAGATTTATATGAATAAAATCAATTCAAGATTTGAAAAATATTAATCATTTCCATGACCAAATAAAATTATATAATTTTATGTCAATTTCCATAAGCATATAAAAAAAGTTTCAGTTAGTATAAATAATTTTTAATAATTAATTAATTTTAAATAATTAAATTTTAATTTTTAAATAATTACATATTAAACATGTAATTATTAAAAAAAAAACCTTTTATCAACTGGTTTCAAGAAATAATATTGGAGATATGTTGATTACTTTCTTACGATTATAAGAATGATAATTATTTTTTTTTAATTTAATGTGCTTTTATTTAATCCAGTTTTATATAGTTAATTAGGTTCAATAAACATTGTAGAAAAATAAAATATTTTTATGCTCAATAAAAAATGTCAAATTTATTATATTTATTTTCCATAACCATAACACATAAAAAAACTAGTGCTGTTTTTTCCATTCCTGTAATGTTTGCTCAAATTCTTATCTACAACTTATTTTTAATAATATTTTTTGACACATTTGACAGACCTCATAACATATTACAGATGAGGCAATTCGTGCTAAGTATTTCTCAGGGAAAAAAAGCAAAGGAAAGAGAGTCCTTTATTTCGGTAAAAAAACACATCGGGAAAGAAATATGTGTCGAACACAAGTAGAGATGGTTATTGATGAACATTTAGGGCAAACAGTTTTGTCATCTGATGACATATGCATTTGTGTTTGTTTTTCGTAAAACGAATATATTTTGCTGATGATTATTGGATGAAATTGGTTACGTGATTGCTTATAGAATTTATATTAGATGTCAAATATATATCGTGGTGTTTTCTCACATGAATAATTAAAAATATTACCAGATGAATATGACTGACATGCAAAACAAATGTTATTAGAAATTATGTTTAATGTGAGTAATTTCATTAAAATGTGAAAACGAATTTTTTTTTTAGTTTCGAACTTGAGGCATTGAAGAAATAAAATTTATTGTGTAATGTTAATTTTGAAGTTGAAGCATATTGAGTGCTGCTGAATCTTTACACACTCTTACGGGAATTATGTATCAGCTAAAAGATGTTTACTGAGTTGTTTTAAAGAATTCAATTCGACAGTGATTTTCACACGGAAGACAGGAAGCAGTCTGATAAGCCGAAAAAAATAAGCTGTCAAAAAAAATATTGCTTTGGTTTGTCGCTCTATGGTCATTTTGCACACGCTTTAGACTAATTAAACTGGGACCGACAATTTAACATGGATTCCGAACCATTAACAAACATCCATGCTACCGCTAGAATTCGGACATGAAGCCCGTTGTACCAAATGCCAGAGTGCTAGCCGAATGGCCAAGCCGCAAATAATTTTATAACCGTCAATGAATGCTAGTTCAAAAAATAAAAAACAATTATAGCTATCAACAATTTGAAAGGTTATATACTTAAAAATTAGAATAAGAAACATGTAGAAAAATTTTCAAAACGAAAAGAAACTTTGTTGACTGGGGAACTGAATATTAGGTGAATTATTGACTGATGGATCCATTGATTGAATTTGACGGATTTGAGCCAATCATTGGGTTGATAGAAAGCCAAAACTCAAGGAAAGGCTCAACAAAGTTAGTTTTCAATGATTGGAAATATGTTGTAAAGCATACTATGTCAAAAACTATTTGGAAACCTTTCGATCGGAAATCCAACCCAACCAACCATATTCTACAAACAATAATCTTTCTGATTCATGCTTGTTTTGATGGATGACTCGTAGGGTGCCTTAAAAGAACTCCTATGCTTTTGAGGAAGTTAAAATTGGCTTAATTCAAGAATAATGTCGACATGAAATTCATCTTATGCTAGGAACAATGGAAAAGGTAATATCTAGCGGTGTACGATATTTGATTAATGTATGCATTAATTTTCTTTCTTTTCCTTGAAGAAAATCAGCACGATTTAAGTTTAATACCTGATAATAGTGAAATTTGTATTGCTGAAAAAAGTCTAATGTTATTGAAATGAAATTTGAAAAATAAATATATATATATATATATTTTATTTGAAAAGTAAAAATATTTTTCAAAATTTTAAATAATTACAAAAACAAATTCTTTCTTTCCTACAAGCTTTTCTACATGCCCAAATCATTATCGAAAAATTGAGTGACCCATTTGATTTGAGCAAAACAATTCTGACCAGAAAAATCCTATTACTCTGACACATTATTTTAATATTAAAGTGAAACACTATATGATTACTTCTTATTCATGCGCAAATATTTTTTACAACTTAAAATAAAATACACTATTTTCAGCACAACAAAAAAGTATTATTTTAAGTATTTTTTTTTTCAAAGATAAATTCCTGTTATTCCATCGTACAATTTTAATATTATCTTGAAAAGAAGTAGCAAAGCAAATTTTATTGACTTTACATATGAAATTCTTGATTTGAGATAAAATCGAATTTTTTTTTTTAGCGTAATAAAGATAGGTTGATTAATTAAATAGGCATAAGAATTTATGTTCCATGCATTTTATTATCATAAACTTTTTTTAAGTATTTAATAAGATCAATATTACCAATACGATGGTTAAAAAAATCAATATACACTATTGACCATAGCTCCTTTTTTCAATTCCTTCTATTAGCTCACACTCTCCATATATATATCTTGTTTAAATTTTCAATCGTTCATAAAATACTTTTTATTCATCCCCTCAAGTTCAAATAATTTTTTTAAAACTTGTAGTGGGTGGCACTTGATGTTATTACAGTTTTTTCAAAAATTAAATTATTCATTAAATTTGATTAATTCATTTTAGTTTTTTTAGATTTAAGTTGCATGTATCTACCAATAGATGGCGCCAGAATAAATTTTAAAAGATGAATGAAAATTAGTTGTAATGGACTTTCTGCAATAGAGTGAAAAAAAGTAGGAATTGACTTTAATTTTTTTTTTCTTTTTTTTATATTACTTGTTTCTTTTAAATTCAGTCTCAGAACAGTTTGAATACAATTATGGGTATTCGAGCAATGTTTTATTGAATAGGGAATAAGAAATAACATTTAAGAAACGAAATTCCTTGACTTTTATTTGTTTTAAGATTTAGAGGTTTTTCTGAATATTCAAGTTCATCAAATTATTTCTATCCAAATCTACTAAATGGCGGAAACAAATGTCGTCAGCTTACTTGAGATCTTAGAAGCCCAATCGACTTGCTGACTTTTAAATCTTTTTATTTTATCTCAGGAGGAATAGTTAAGCGGTCTTCCTTGTTTTAATACAATTAACCAAATTATCTGATGGTAGTTTGGCTAATTGTATTAAAATAAGAAGCGAAACCTTGACCTCAATAGTTACTTCGTACCAAAAATACATGTAACTATATTTTTATTCTGAAAAAGAAAAATAGTAGTTTCTGGTTCAGTTTGCCTAATCATCATTTAGGAAGGCATGACTTTTATCAAATTAAGAAAACATGAATACGCATATTAATTAACACATAACTTGAATGTCTTGTGAATTTTTTTTATATCATGAATGAAAAACGATATAAATTCGATGTTCTTATGTAGTAATACATTCTTTATTTTTCGAATATTTAGAAATTTCCTACATATTTTATTATAACCTTGAAATATTAAAGCACTGACTTATTACTTTTCGATATCTGGTTGTTTAATCTAAATGTTACCTGCTAATTTTGGACTTTCTAAGCAAAAATGAAAAAAATAGAAAAACACAAAGTTGACCTGCTCCTAATTGTGAGATCCTAAAAATTTTAGTTAGAGTTCTGTATATAGACAGAGATAGCGTTAACCCTGAGTAAAGTATAAGCTGAAATATACATTTTTGACCACCGTCTATATTTGTGTAGTGTACAAATACTACGTTCGATAATTTTAAAATAAAATATGTCAATGTATATATATATATCTTCTTCATTGGAGCAACATCCCCATGGTGTGCCAAAGCCGTCTGCCTACTCGCAGATTTCGAGACACGTCTTTCTTTTCTTTTTACGAAGAGGGTTGTCAATCTTACTCCCAACGATGCGTACACACACACACATACACACACACACACATACACACACACACATACACACACACACACATACACACACACACATACACACACACACACACACACATATATATATATATACATATATATGTTGCTGTTGCTGCTTATCCCCTTGATTTTGAATCCTAAACCAAGTCCAGTAGATCATGCTGCATCAGTAGATCGTAAACGGTTTTCCCCTCATTCAACAGTTGCCTCAGAGAGGCACCAACACAATTTATGAAACGAGAGGGAGACGCGATGGCCGAACAATGCCAAAGGGTAAATGTCTTCTCGTCTCCATTGAAGGTCAAACTCTTAGTGTGGACAGTCCTTAGTCTAGCTAAAGCCGTTTTAGCAGATCTAGGACAGGAGCACTGCAAGGACATACCAGGATCTTTAGCGGCGTATATATATATATTGCTCATTAGATTGTATCGTGCCTCACAAACAGATCGCCAATAGAAGAGTAATGGGAATAGCTTCCTGTGGTACATTTAGAAATACTGGCGCATAGTTGCTTGTCCTAAAAAAAAATCCCCGGAAAACACCCACATAGAGGTCTAGTGTCTGCAGCAAATACAAGTCCAATTCCCCATGTATATTAGCTGCACTAATTAACTCTGAGATACAAATTCTGAACCTTTTGATTATTTTTGAATAAATTTACAGTTAACAAATCTGATCCATAAAATAATAGAGTATAATTTTAAAAGCTGTTCGGTACATATTTTTGACACAACGAATTACATGCTTATTAAAGCTACAAATAATTTCAAGTTCCTATTCCAGAATTCAGATTTTATTCCACACAACACTTACACTGACGTGAATAAATCCTATTTTCTGCAGATTAACATTTACATGAAGGAAAAAAAAAAAAGACCAGTTTCAAACCGGATTATTGTTTTCAAACAAAGTTACGTCGAAAGTTCCATTTAACCCACTGTATTAAGTGCACTCGCACGCGCCACTTACGTGATGGAGGTGCTAAAACATTAAAAGTGAGAATAGGAGTATTTCCGCAACCGGTACAGTTGCAGTGGCGTAACGTGTCAAAAGTGGCACCGGTAAAAAACGCGTGTCTCTGTCGGGGCGTGCAATCAACCGTGCAGTTGCCGTCACGCATTTCAGCTATTCCCTCGAGTGCAGCATGCTTTCAGTTATTTATAAGTTCTAAAAATCCACCTCGCCAAAACACACGCGAATCTCTAATTGCTGTTCTGAGGGGAGTTCCATCCACTCTTCAACATGGATAATGAGTTATGTGGCCCAGTTTTTGATCTGTGGGAGATCATTTGGTGGGGAGGTTCTGAACTATACTGCAATCGAAAGAGAAAATTAAGGATTTTTGAAATAACAGGGTTATCTTTATTTGGTTATCAATGATGGCTTATTTCCATGTAGTAAGTGACCATAAAATAACACATAATCTAAAACAGAATTTGGGGCAAATAAAGTCCAATATATGTGATTGGATAATGATTTTTCTTGACAAAAAAGTCATTGTGAAAGCCGCTATGAACTGAATGCTGGGTATTGTTAAAATAGTTCTATTGTTGTTATTTAGTTTAATTTTCAATTATTTTTTTTTATGTAAAATAGGATTTATTGTAAAGTTTAATGTATGGCTGTAAAGTTAATGTATTAATCAATTTCCGAATGGCGAATTAAATGTCATCTACATCCAGTAAAATAACTATCAATTTAATTAACTTAATTGAGTATTTTAGATTTAGATTGGCAATAAATTAGGTTTATTAAATTGATCTTGATTATATGTTCTTTGACAGCTCTTTTTAAAATAATCTATCAAAATTTAATTTAAATATACACATTAGTTGTTGGTTTCTTTTAATTTTAATATAGCAACAAATTTAATGAAAAATGTAACTGATCTATAATTTATAAAAAAAGACAGGAATAGATTTTGTAATTCTTACATAATTGTTACAATGATAAAAACAGCTATATTATTGCTGCTTTCAGTTAGTTATAAGTTCTAAAAATCTACCTCACCAAAACACACGCGAATCTCTAATTGTCGTTCTGAGGGGAGTTCCATCCACTCTTCAACATGGATAATGAGTTATGTGGCCCAGTTTTTTATCTGTTGGAGATCATTTGGTGGGAGAGTTTCTGAACTATATTACAATCGAAACAGAAAATTAGAGATTTTTGAAATAACAGGGTAATCTTTATTTGGTTATCAATGATGGCTTATTTCTATGTAAGCGACCATAAAATAACACATAATCTAAAACAGAATTTGGGCAAATGAAATTCAGCATTATAGTATATGTGAAAAAGTCATTGTAAAGTGAATGCTAAGTATTGTTAAAATAGTTCTATTGTTGTTATTTAGTACAATTTTTAATCATTTTTTATATAAAATATGATTTGTTGTTTTGTTCATATGTGACTGTTAAGCTAATGTACTAATCAATTTCGAATTTTAATTATTTCCGAATAAAATGCCATCTACATCCAGTAAAAATAGTTATTTAGTTAACTTAGTTACATCAAAAATGTTAGATCTTAGTTAAATCAATTTAGTTAAATTCATTCCATATTTTAGATTCAGATTGGCAATAAAATTAGGATTATTAAAAGGATCTTGATTATATGTTCTTTGACAGCTCTTTTTTTTAAATAATAGATCAAAATTTAATTTAAATATACACATTAGCTGTTTTTTTTTTAATTGGAATAAAGCAACAAATTTAATAAAAAAATTGAACTGACCTCTAATTTGAAAAAAAAAAAAAAAAAAAACGAGAATATATTTAATGATTGTTACATTATTGTTATAATGATAAAAACAGTTACTTTATTGTTAGAATGATGAAATCAACTACATTATTGTCACAATGATAAAATCAGTTACATTGTTGCTCAATGACAAAATCAGCTACATTATTGTTTCAATGATTAAATCAGCCACATTATGTTATGATGATAAAATCAGCGACATTATTGTTACAGTAATAAAAACATCGATATTTTTGTTACAATGATAAAATCATTGTTACAATGATAATAGCATTATTGTTACAATGATAAAAGCAACAAAATTATTTTTGTAATGTAGTACAACAATAATGTACATTATTTTTGTCAGTAATGTTTAACAATGATAAAAATTTAATAAAGATTTATCACTTTGTTACATTATTCTCTACATTTTGTTAAATTTAGAGTTTTTTGAAATAACATGGCAATCTTGATTTGGTTATCAATGATGGCTTATTTCTATGTAAGTGACCATAGAATAACACATAATCTAAAACAGAATTTGGAACAAATTAAATTATACGTAAATTGAATAATGATTTTCTTGACAAAAAAGTCGTTGTAAAGTGAATACTGAGTATTGTTAAAATAGTTCTATTGTTGTTGTTTTTTATCAAAAAAAAGAAAATATTTCATTATTTTGATGCAAAATATGATTTGTTGTTATGCGTGACTGTAAAGCTGATGTATTAATCAATATCGAATTTTAATTGAATGCCGGATAAAATGTCATCATCCAGTAAAAATAACTATCAATTTAATTAACTTAATTGAATATTTTAGATTTAGTTTGGCAATAAATTAGGTTTATTAAATTAATCTTGATTATATATTCTTTGACAACTCTTTTTAAAATAATCTAGCAAAATTTAATTTAAATCTGCACGTTAGTTGTTGTTTTTTTAATTTGAATATAACAACAACTTTAATGAAAAATTGAACTGATCTCAACTTGAAAGAAAAAAAACCAGAATAGATTACTGTTTCATTTAACTTAACTGTCAACTTAATGGTTTTTTCCCGGAATTCTGGTTTCATTTGACTTAACTGTAAGCTGTCTTCATTTGAATCAGTCTCATAATGGAAGGAATTTTACTTGAAATTAAATTTCTTGGTGATATCTTAATTTACAATGAGATTTCCTGTTTTGCATCAGGCGTGTCAAATCTCCCTGCCAGCCTACGGATTTATAGTGACCAATACCGTTATAGACTCGCCCATTTTAAGTACACGTTGTATCAAATTGTGTTCAACGTACTGTGTACAACACATCGAAAACTTTTAATAATGCAATTTTGACTTTATGTTTGAGTCAAAATCTTCTATGAAGTGTATTTGGCAACGCATTAATAATTAGTTACATTATATTGAAAAATTCTTTTTACAAAAATATATATGCTTTTTAAAGTATATGCTTGTTTAAAATTTTTGTTAAAATTTAAGTGCATGCACAAATAGAAAAAATAATGTGACTTTTAGTATGATTATATATATTATTTCTGTGAAGTTCTTATGTTCAGCTTTAAATAATTATTAAGTTCTTTCAAATTATTTTTTTATATATTTCTATTGAGTAAGGATGAAATAAATATGCATCCAAGTTTATTTAATTTATTTATTGAAAATGAAATTATTTATTCATTTTTGGAAATGGAATTATTTATTGTTTTCTGGTATTTTACGTTACTAAAATTAACTATAAGTATTAATATTTAACAACGCAAATTTAATTGTTAAGCATTCCGTCTATAATTATTTATAATATAATACTTAATAATGGATATTAAAATTACTTAATTATATAAGCATAATTCTTAAAACTGGAAATATTGTTGGTTTTATATGATTTCATGTGACAATTTTACCCTTTGGTTTTATTAATTTTAATAAATATTTTTTTATAATTGAATTCATAAGTTATATGTAATTATTATTCACTTAATTATGCCTTAAATATAAATATTATACGATAGAAATTTAAGGAACAACATCAATGCAGAATGACTAATGGGAGATTTTTAATATGCCACCGTTCCGCCAAAGAGATTTAACAAGAATATTTCTTTAACACTGCATATTTACTTAGGTTACTAATGTAAAATTATCACAAATGCGTTCATTAATTATCCATTTGGTGAAAAAAAATATTTAAAATAACTGAGAAATACTTCATGTGCAGAAACGCATATTCAGGATTGCTAATTTTATTTTTGGTATACTATTCACCAATAAATGCTTCGTGTCAGATGCAAATTAAATGCTAAGATAAAATCAGCGAATAAATCTGCTAATTAAATAACAAACCTGATTCACCATGCTACTGAAATTCGCTTCCTATAGATGTCGAATGCGTTTGTTTCGAAACAGTCTTTGAGAAATTTCAGACACAATTTGCGATGAAATTGGAGATTTCAGTACACAAACTTCCATTAAACAAATTGGAAATGCTACGTTTAAATAAAGATTAGAAAGCTTAATACCAATGATGGTATCTAAAAGCATTTCCGGCTCACAAATTTAATCTAATGGACAGAACAACATTATGGTATTGTGGTTAATTAACTAATTGAATTCCTTTATCCGTTAAATATCAAAAAATTAACTCATGAATTTATGAATCATGAATTAATATTAAATATATTATTATGCCTGTCTGTTATAATTAAATTTACTTTAAATTATTTATTATCATAGAAGATTCTTTTAATAATATTTTGTTTTTTAAAAGATTGTTAGATATAATTAATTGATGACATATACTAATATAAAATTTCCTTTCAAAATTTTTATCTTAAATAATTTAAAATTAAAATTTTAAGCCATCGCATTATTTATAAGTTTAATTGGGGATTTTGAATAACTTGAACATAAATAATGTGTTTGTATACTTCATGTATACAAATACATTATTTGAACGTCATTATTATTGAAAGTATTTAAGAATTCATGTTAAAGACATTCTTCTATTTCCACTCTTATATTAATCGAAGCAAATTAGATCTTAAAACCACAAACTTTTAAAATATATCTAAATCGCAAAATATTGTTCTAAACTATGAATTGCATTAAAAGAAAGTCTGATACATTATGGATTTTGAATGGTAATAGTAAAATTGTGTTTGAGAACAATAGGTTCCTACCTTTTGCTCACACGGTACCACAGAATAATCAGTTAAGTATTGTTGGTCTCCCCTTAAGAACAATTTACTATGACAGGTATAATACAAATTACAGCCGATGAAGACACAACTGCCCAAACAATCAAAACAAATAAAAATTTTCAGCTCGAACTAAATTATTTGTCCCTGAAAAATGTTAGTTAAAAATATTGTTAATAATAATCTGAAGATCTGGCATGTATGAAAATGTCTAAGAAAACTTATCATGACTTGTCCATAATTAAGAAGGGGTGGGGTTTGTCTCTCTGCGGCCATGTATTGCCCATGGGGCTAATTAGACTGAAACCTATAGTTTAAAGTAAATTCTGAACCAATAATACACATCCATGCTCCCGCCCATATTCGAACTTGAAGCCTGTCGTACCAAAGGTTAGAGGGAAAGCCATTTGGCCATCAGATAAGCAGAAGGGGCTGAGAGTCGGCCAAAATATATTTTTTTTATCTGACTAATATTTTTATCAGACTCCTAACTACCGATTCTTGACTATTTACAGCAATTCTATGAACTACCATCTAAACTAATTATTTACAAAATTTGTGAACTAAATGCAGTCAATTTTAATGAAAATCTGTAACATATTAAATCTGTAAATATGACATTTTTTGAATCTATTAAAAGATTTTGCATTAACAAAGTATTATTTTTTTTTTAAATTTTAAAGATTTAGTATTCGCACTAACTTAAAAGATTGATCCTTGTACTGTATATTTGAGTGAAAAATATATATACTACAAAATAAAAGTATCATAAAGTAGCTTAGAAGAAGTAAAAAAAAATATGTTTTAATCATAAAGATTCTATATTAATAAAATATTAAATCTTACTTAAAAAAGTAAAACAGCCCAGGAACAAGAGAACCCCCAAGACAGAAAAGCTTTTATAAGATTTCATTCATTGTTGATATACTCAAAGTGCTGATGAGTGCTGAGAGTCTTTCAACGCTTATTTGGTTTGTTGCTAAGGCAGAAACTGCCTTTGCTGATAGTTATATTTTTGAATGATATTTCGAGATAGTTTTTGTTTTAACTATACTTATACGATAACATTTATGTGAAAAATTACAATGGAAACATGTTGGGATACAATTAGAAAACTAGAATCAATCTAATGTACCAAGATAATGTGAAAATAAGTTCTTCTGTTTCATTTGTAAACTTTTGCTTGACTAATATTTTTGTCAAATTTCATTGAATTTCAGTAAATAAAATAATATTAAAAAATAAATAAAATTTTTACAATCCCAATTTTTCTAACATTCTCATATTTAATTTTTTTTAAAAATCACTAGACTTTATAAATTATAAAGTTTTCAAATCGAAATGTTAAATTCGAAGCAATATCAGATAGCACATGCACTAACTATAGGGCAATAGAATGGAGTTGTTAACGCATAGTTTGAAAGAACGATTTATTCAAATCAATACGTTTCCTCCAGTTGCGTGTTTGTCAAAGCACATGGAAAGTACAATGCATTGTGAATAATATCTTAACTACGGCCTGCTTTTTAAGAATTAAAATTACTCTTCTGTATTGATTTTATTGATTGAAAAGTTATATTATGATTTCTGTCACGTAAAGAGAATTTAATTGCTTTAATGTCTAAAGAGATGATTTATTATAGCATTATTGGAACATTTAAAGGCGGAGAATATAATAATATAGATCATATTGAACATTAATCTTTCAAAATATTATAAAATCCAGTTTAAATTTTTTTTTTATAAGTTATCTAACAAAATATTTTTTTCAGGCATTTAACATTTACACTTTTGTAAACAACCTGCATATAAAATATAATTCCAGAAAGTTTTTGCATTATATTAAATAAAAAGACAAAAATGTATTTGAAAAATATGAGAAGTTTGAATGATTATCATTTAAATAAATGACTTTGCAAAGTTCAGAATAAAAGTTTCTTTTTATTCTGCACGAAAGTTGTAATTTATCTTATATGTTTTATTCTTCCAAAATTTTAACTTTTTAAAGATAAAAAAAAAAAAAATTTTAAATTATTTGAAAATTTTATTTTGTGGGTAAATTTATAATTGTGCACGAAATTATTTTATATTTATTTTCAGTATTTAGATCATTTAATTTTAGTCATTTCTCCAATTTTATTTACTTCTTATGAATATAATTGTTTTGTACAAATATTTTGTTCGATTTTAATATTAAAGTAATTGTGTTCTTGAAATTATTAATTAAATTTCTGTCTAGATCATAAGTTTTAATGAATTTAAAAATGCATTCAATTTTTTTAATTCCTGTTTCTAAAAAGTCTCAAAATAAAGTAATTTTTAATTAGTTATTCACATTTATGAAATAAGGTTTTAATTGAAGCGCATTGCTTATTTTCAAATTGAAAACATTAACTAGTATTCCATTTATTTATTTTTTTAATTTATTAAATTAGTTAGAGATATGAAACTTTCATAATTAAACCAAACCATTGTAACAATTTTATGTAAAACAAGCATGAATAGTTCTAATATCTGAGAATAAATAACGTTATAATCGAAACAAAATTATTCTTCATTTGTAATATAATTAACGAAAAAATATCCCGTTGTTTACTTTTATAGAAAATAAAAAAAAAAGTTATAAATTGAGAATTACGTACATTTTCATGAAATTAATTATTGTAAGTTGAAGAATTCTTTTATTTTCCAGAGAATGTATGCAGTCTTTCACAAGATAATGAATACAATGAAACAAACCATAATGATCACATTACAGTTGCTAAACTGTGATCAATTAGTCAAGAATAGCTAAATTCATAAATAATTCCTTGAATTTTGTTTATATATTTAATTAGATCAAATTCTTTGGTTAAATTCTTAAAAAAATCACTTCATATTCATGAAACTATAAAGCGAGTATTAACATAGGAAATTTTAAAATTCAATATTATTTCATAAATAAATATGCGTTTGGTTTTAAATAAATAATTGATTAAAATAAAACAATTTATCTGGCGATCGGTGCTACAGGTTTCAGGTTCGAGTTCCGGCGGTATCACGAATGTTTGTAGTGGTTCAGAATCGATTTTAAACGTATGTCAGGGTCTAATATGACTGTAGATCGTAGGGATGACAACTCTACTCCATAAAAAGAAATCTCCTATCTCGAAATCTATCAGTAGGCAGACGGCCTTGGCCCACCGTGGGGTTATTGCGAAAATGAATAATAAGAAGAATAGCCATTCTAATTTTGGTACAAAAATGTCAAATGGAAATTATAGATTGTTAAACTGTTCACGAACAGCACCATTAACAAATGAGGTTGCCAATTTTTACTTTTATATACCATCAATATATCAATATTATAAAAACCAAATTTCGACTCTTCAACTGCACAGTTTAAAAATATTCCATGATAATAGATAAACTAAAAGTTTTTGATTTACGTAACCAATCAAAAAAGAGATCTAAATTAATTATGTGTACTAATTTAAAACATTTGAATAATGCATTCAATAAGCATTCAAACTGAGTTATCCAGAAGGCAATATTTCATTGGGGATCAGAATTTAATCATGTCTTTTCAACAATTTGTTCACATTTTTTTTTCAAACTGTTCATTAATTAAATTCATTCATTCTCCTGTTCCTAAAATAATCAAATTAACAAAAATATTACAATTTAGACAAACCATGAATTAAAAAGACATTTTACATTACCAGAACTAAACTAATTAATGATGAATAACTAAATGAGAAATATGCAAAAATATGCGTCTTTATTTTAATAATTACTTATTTCTCCACACATAACTATTTAGGGATTGACGTGTACTATTTTGTCGTTGGAAAGAATAAGAATGAAGAAACGGGTAATGATCTTAATATGCAGTTTTAGAGTAGCTATTACACATTAAACGTTTTATTTATACACTGAAGTGACAAAAGTCATGGGATACCTCTTAATATCGTGTCGGCCCTCCTTTCGCCAGGCGAAGTGCAGCAACTCAACGTGGCATGGACTCAACACGTCGTTGGAAGTCTTCTGCAGGAATATTGAGCCATGCAGTCTCGATAGACGTCCATAATTGTGAAAGCGTTGATGGTGCAGGATTTTGGGCACGAACAGACCTCTCGATGATGTCCCATAGATGCTCGATGGGATTCATGTCGGGCGATCTAGGTGGCCAGATCATTCGTAGGAATTGTCCAGAATGTTCTTCAAACCAATCGCGAACAGTTGTGGCCCGGTGACATGGCGCATTGTCATCCATAAAAATCCCGTCGTTGTTTGGGTACATGAAGTCCATGAATGGCTGCAAGTGATCTCCAAGTAGCTGAACATAAGCATTTCCAGTCAATGTTCGGTCCAGTCGCACCAGAGGACCAAGTCCATGCCATGAAAAAACAGCCCACACCATTACGGAGCCACCACCAGCTTGAACAGTGCCTTGCTGACAGTTTGGGTCCATGGCTTCGTGGGGTCTGCGTCACACTCGAACCCTACCATCAGCTCTTACCAACTGAAATCGTGACTCATCGGACCAGGCCACGGTTTTCCATTCATCTAGGGACCAACCGATATGATCACGTGCTCACGAGAGTCGCTGCAAGCCATGTCGTTCTGTCAGTAAAGGCACTCGAGTCGGTCTTCTGCTGAAATAGCCCAAGAAAGCCAAATTTCTCCGCACAGTTCTAACAGACAAGTCCCTTGTACGTCCCACATTGATTTCTGCGGTTATTTGACGCAGTGTCGCTTGTCTGTTAGAATTTACGACTCTTTGCAGACGTCGCCGGTTTAGGTCGTTAAGTGCAGGCGGTCGACCACTGCGCTGTCCATGGTGGGATGTTATGCCTGAAATTTCATACTCTCGGCACACTCTTGACACAGTGGATCTGGGAATGTTGAATTCCCTAACGATTTCCGAAATGGCATGACCCATGCGTCTAGCTCCAACTAACATTCCGCGTTCAAAGTCTGTTAATTCCCGTCGTGCGGTCATCATCACGTCAAAACCTCTTCACATGAATAACTTGAACAGAAATGAAAGCTCCGCGAAAGCACTGCGCATTTATACCTGTTCTACGTGACGCTACTGCCATCTGAAAATTTGCATATTGCTATCCCATGACTTTTGTCACTTCAGTGTAAGCCTACCAATGAAAACATACACTATGTAAACTTTTGTGAAATCTCCTACAGGAATGCTCGAGTATCCTTTATTCTCAAAAATTAATCTCCAAATAATTACAGATAATGACCTGATATGGTCTTGATTCAGTGTTGTTTCATGGTAGAAACTGAATTATTTCTTTAAATAACACTATGAGACGTTTAGCTGTCATATTTATTTACAATTTAAAATACAGCATTGCAAAACTGTAACATACACAGTCCAGCCACATTAATGTGACCATCTGTCAAAAGCCAGAATATACACTCTTGTATATTCTGGCTTTAAGTGGAGTGTGGAATGTTGTATTAAGTGGAATTCTTTATATACACTCCACTGCCACCTGCCTTTTGTGATTGGTTATTTCACCTTGACGTTGAAAGTAGGTGGTGGTCCCATTAATGTGACTGTACTGTGTATAATAAACAAAACAAAACCCGCGATAAATATTTTCAAAATCATCTTAAAAACAAGTTCGCTTAAAAATACCCTCAGTATTGCATGGGTCTTCTCACTGGATTGTTCACTGCCTTTTACTCCCCACCTGTATCCAATTCTCCATTCCAATGTCGAACGGGGGGAAAAAGAAAAATGTGGAAAGATCACAGTCTAACGTAAGGTTCAACCCTTTCTTGAAAAAAGATCTATGAACCTTAAACTGTTCCTCGTCAGCTGTATAGTTTTTTTCAGGAATGCATGGTAGGTCTTCACTACATACAATTCCTCTTAAAACAATAAAAAAAAACACTGTAAATTTAATTTAAGACAATATTGATCTTTGTTATTAATACGAGATTAATAAGTTTAAAACCCATTCTTAACAGTCATAGCATTTGTCCGAAATCTAGCTAAGGATCAACCAATCCTTGAAAGAAAGATCTGTCAACCTTGAAGTCTTTCCCGTCTGTTCTATTTTTTTTTTTTTTTTTTTTTTTTTAAGTTTGAAGTTTGAAGTATTTTTTGGACTAAAATAGATTATTAATTAAATGAAAACTCTTTACAAAGACTCTTTACAAAAAATTTTTGCAAAGATCCCTGTAAATAAATTAATGATTCTGAGAGATGCATTTTCATGAAATCCGAGGCATTGAAATGCTGAGGCTGTTTTTTATTCTACAGAGAATGATATCCGTGCGCAATCTCTCTATCTCTCTTTTTTTTTTTGGAGGGGGGAATGCATGGGGGATCTTCACTAAATGCAATTCCTTTTGAAACAATAAATAAAAAAAAACAATGTAAATTTAATTTAAGATAATATTGATCCTTGTTATTAATACGAGATTAGTAAGTTTAAAACCTATTCTTAACAGTCATAGCAATCTTCTAGAACAAATTCAATACGCTATGCATGCCAAAGTAAATCCAATGAATTTAAACAAGTTCCTTTTCATATTATCATACGAAAATTTACTGTGCGATATCGACTATTAAGTAAATATGCATTTTTTGGTCTGAAATAAATTATTAATTAAATGAAAGCTCTTTCACTCTTACAAAGATCCCTGTTAAATAAATTGAAGATTCCGAGAGATGTATTTTCATGAAATCTGAGGCATTGAAATGCTGAGGCTGTTCTTTATTCTGCAGAGAATGATCTTCGTGCGCAATCTCTTTTTTTGCGGTAAAGCATAAAACTCGAGAAAAAAAATTATAATGCTTTCCGCACAATTGAAACACCCCAAGGAAAATACCAAATTCTTCCTTCTTTCTAAATCCCCCACATGAAATAGCCTCCCTTTCGGTTTAGGAAATGCAAAAAAAAATATGCATAAAAATCAGATCGAGAATGCAGAATCAGAGCAATCTCCACAATTCTATTATTCGATGTGTTTTTGCAAAAGAAACTAAACAGAGCGTTCAAAACACACATACATTTCTATTCAAAAAAGGTTGCATTTTTCCTATCTATTCCAAGGAATGTGCATAAAAAATTACAATAGGCGTAGGAACCCCGAGATGTTGTGGGCAAGTGTGCTTCAGGATATATGAATAGTCCATAAGAAAAGAGGTTTAGTTCGTGCACCTCAACTTTAATAGGTTTTCCGTATGGCAGTCCTAACTGAATGGAATTTGATGCATCACTACCAAGCTACACAAACAAATTTATCACAAGTCGACAGTTTTCAATATATCGAAGAGGTTTTTGTCGTCTTATTCTGTATTTCTTTTTTTACTACATTGGGTGAATTTTGGACAAGACATAAATTTAAAGCATAAAATTTGACGGTATGAAGATAGTATATGTAAGTAATTTTTTGCCATAAATGATTACTTCTGAAACTAAATGCGAAGAACTTTTTTGATCTGGTAAACAGATAAAGGGATTTTCAATCTTGTAGAATATTTTATTTGATAGATAATTTAACAAATGCAACAATACAATGATAAAAAAATTATAATATCGTTTAGGAAACTGAAGTAACGTTTTTTTTAAGGAATATAACGAACTTATATAATTGTTTAAAAACTTTTTGGTTAATATATATCTAGTGATAAAAATGTAATAAAATTAAAAATTAATCATAGGTAGAGATTAATACGAAATGAAATTTTTAAAAAAATATCTCATTAAAAACATGTATTCCCATACTTACATAAAAAAAATTACTGTGAATTTTACTTGAAATAATCACGGAATAAAAATATTATTACTTAGAAATGAAGAAAGATTTTAATCAAAATCCATATATTTCTAAATTTCTGATTGCTCATCAAAAGAAAAACAAATTTTTAAATCCAGGTTTTTCTTATAAATATTTTGAGTACTTGAACTTCGAAAAAAAGATGGTATTTCTGTATTGGTAATATAAATTAAAAACTTCAAGGTTTTTTGATATTTTATTTAAAGAATCTAGAGAAACGAAATTGAAAAATGTAACAATAAAAAAGTGTAATACCAGTGATATAAATGGTATTGTGGGTTTTATTTTTAAAATATTTTAAGTACGAAATGTTTTCTTAATTTTCAAAATTATTTTTATTTTTAATTATTATTATTTTTTTTGGTTGTTATAATTGTATTCTCAATCAATATAGGACATATATAAGAATTTATATTCTAGAGATATACAGAACAAGAATTTTATACACCTGAAAACATCATAGAAATGATAGATATCTCAAATTTAATAAAAAATAGATATCTCAAATTTAATAAAAAATAGATATATCAAATTTAACAGAAATGGCCAAATGCCAAAATTTTGTTTTATTACAGATCTATATATCTATATAGATAAGTGTATTCTTTTTTTAAATTTCGTAACAGCGAAAGTATGTGTGTTGAAATATGATATTTCACAGATAATACCAAATTCAATAAAATTCTTACTGCAGTTTTAAAAAAAAATGCTCAAAACTACTGTATCTTATTTCTTGGAGAGAAACCGAATTCAATGTGTTAAAGAACATATGTTACCCATCATTTAAATTTAAAAGGAAGAATTCCAGATGGGGTCACAACTGAAGTGTTTTACCGTGCTGAATATCAATGTTTCCCCTAGTTGAGGACATTTTAAGCATTAATATCAATTCAGTTTGCAAATTTTTATTATTCTTGTTACTATTATATAATTGTAATATAAGATTTTATTTATTTCATTTACCACACTTTTTACCACTAAAAAGTCTAGAATTTTTGTTGCAAAAAAATTCAAAAAGTGCTTCTTTAATTTACAGTATAATTTAAATTTTAAATATAATTAAATATCATTTAAAATAGAAATAAAAATTTAATCAAAATAATCTTTTAAATAATAATAAAAATGTTAATATTTTACTTATTTTTTCATTGATTTGAAAAAATTTCATAAAATGTAAAGGTAAGACAAGCCTTTTTGTATGGTTTGTAATAAAAAAAATAATAAATAAATTTTTTTAAGCATTTGTCAACCATACAAAATTGATTTGCATTGTCTCAATGAATAAGTTTTAATTGATATAGGATGAATATAAAAATAACATAAGAAACTGACTTGTGAGATAGGAAAGTAATTCAAGTACTTTAAACATTTCCATGTCATACATTTACATTTTATACACTGAAGTGACAAAAGTCATGGGATACCTCTTAATATCGTGTCGGCCCTCCTTTCGCCCGGCGAAGTACAGCAACTCGACGTGGCATGGACTCAACAAGTCGTTGGAAGTCTTCTGCAGGAATATTGAGCCATGCTGTCTCGATAGACGTCCATAATTGTGAAAGCGTTGATGGTGCAGGATTTTGGGCACGAACAGACCTCTCGATGATGTCCCATAGATGCTCGATGGGATTCATGTCGGGCGATCTAGGTGGCCAGATCATTCGTAGGAATTGTCCAGAATGTTCTTCAAACCAATCGCGAACAGTTGTGGCCCGGTGACATGGCGCATTGCTATCCATAAAACATGGGGTACATGAGTTTGGGTACATGAAGTCCATGAATGGCTGCAAGTGATCTCCAAGTAGCTGAACATAAGCATTTCCAGTCAATATTCGGTCCAGTCGCACCAGAGGACCAAGTCCATGCCATGAAAAAACAGCCCACACCATTACGGAGCCACCACCTACTTGAACAGTGCCTAGCTGACAGTTTGGGTCCATGGCTTCGTGGGCTCTGCGCCACACTCGAACCCTACCATTAGCTCTTACCAACTCAAATCGTGACTCATCGGACCAGGCCACGGTTTTCCATTCATCTAGGGACCCACCGATATGCTCACGTGCCCACGAGAGTCGCTGCAAGCGATGTCGTTCTGTGAGTAAAGGCACTCGAGTCGGGTTTCTGCTGGAATAGCCCAAGAAAGCCAAATTTCTCCGCACAGTTCTAACAGACAAGTCCCTTGCACGTCCTACATTGATTTCTGCGGTTATTTGACGAAGTGTTGCTTGTCTGTTAGAATTTACGACTCTTTTCAGACGTCGCCGGTCTCGGTCGTTAAGTGCAGGCGGTCGACCACTGCGCTGTCCATGGTGGGATGTTATGCCTGAAATTTCATACTCTCGGCACACTCTTGACACAGTGGATCTGGGAATGTTGAATTCCCTAACGATTTCCGAAATGGCATGGCCCATGCGTCTAGCTCCGACTAACATTCCGCGTTCAAAGTCTGTTAATTCTCGTCGTGCGGTCATCATCACGTCAAAACCTCTTCACATGAATAACTTGAACAGAAATGAAAGCTCTGCGAAAGCACTGCGCACTTATACCTGTTCTACGCGATGCTACTGCCATCTGAAAATTTGCATATTGCTATCCCATGACTTTTGTCACTTCAGTGTATTATGATTACAAATTGAAATAAATCCATCAATTTAGATGTACTTGCCTACCCTGAACCTACAATAAATAATTCATCTAATATTTAAATGTAACAAATCTGAATGGAAAAAATTTTAGTTAAAAGTTAATAACTTTTATATACTCTCATATCATTTTCAGATTAAAAGGGTCCTTTTTAATTAATGATGTTAATTGCAGCAACTAGTATAATCCAGCTGTTTAAATTTTGCTCTTCAATACATTTCACCGTTGATTGAAACTCTTTATCAACAGTGAAAGGTATGAAATTATATTATTGAAGTATACTATATATATTGAACTATTGTACCTGTATTGAAATATCTTATATGTTTCTCTATCAACAGTGACAATTTAGACAGCATAAGAAAAGTTATTTCTATTCTTAAATACAAAGAAATGAAAGACATTCATAAGTACTATATTTGTATCTACATTCATAAGACTACATAAGTACTATATATTCGTTGAAATAAACCAATATTTTAATCAATCGCTTAATCAAAAATGAATAATTTGCTTTACTGAAATTTTTTTTGGTTTAAATTTATTTTTAACGTAATGAATTTTATTATTTTTTGTATGTTTTGACATTCTAAATTGTTAAAAAAAGTATCTAATTTTATCCTAAATCTTTTTTTTTTAACTAATTACTTAAATCAATATATGTTTAGAAACATTTCTAATAAAATACATTTTAATAATCTTTATACATCACACTTTCCGAAAAATAAAATATATATATATGAATCTGCAGATGTACATTATAAATTTAATTGTAAGTTGAATTTATTATTAAAGTCTTATAAGCTATTGTCTATTGTTCTAAGTCTTCTGAGAATTTTAATTAGTAATGAGTAATTAGATTAAATATTGCTTAGAAATAACCTTTTTATTAAATTATTTTATTCATTCTTAAAATTACTTCATCATTTGTTAATCTAAAGTATATTTCAAACCTACTTCACAAATAACTTTTTTAAAAATTCAACTTTGATTTGCATTTTAATAAAATCTAAAAATCACAAAACTTTACTTTGCAGTTTTTGTAAAAATGCAATTTTTCTCAACAACGATGTTTTATGAATATTTTATTTAATGACGTATATAAATATTTGTTTATTTAAAATACATTTCATAGGTTATAATTAAAAAGCCATTTATTTGAAAGCACATAAGCGAAAAAATGTAAACATTGCAATAAAAATCCTTTAATTAAATGCAATTTACTTAATAAATAAAAAGTATTTCACACTTAATGAAAAAGAGTAAAGACGTAAGGAAATAATATTTTTTGCAATTAGAGAACTTAATATATTTTCCTTATAAGAGATATATTCCATTTAAAATATATAAAACATCTTCTGAAAGATATTAGTTATTTTTTCATTTCCAATTAGATAAAAAAATAATAAAATATAGGCAATTTAATTAAAGTCGTAGTTGTTGATACAAAACTCTTTAGTGTTTTTAATTCCAATATGTCTAGAGTTTTCAATGTTTTATTCTCCATTTTAATTTACTATTTTATGGAAGAAAGTGAAGGATTTAATTTCTATTTTATTTCTATGTAAATTGCTTCCTGCGTTTCTCATTATTTCAGATTTTCTAAATGTTGCTCATTTATTATTATTTTTTTTTACTTTTTAAAGGGATTATTATTTGAAAATTTTAATCATAGCACTCCGATAAGTTTTCATTTATTTTTATTTTCGCTATAAAATAATAATTTAATTGGAGGATTTAAAGAGAAAAATATTTATCAAACAATATTTTATTGCAAATTAATTAATCATATTCAAATTGTCAACTTTAAGAATGAAAACATCTGCAGTAAAGCTTCATATTTTCGAAATCAAGTTAATTTAGCTTATATATATATATATATATATATATATATATATATATATATATATATATATATATATACTTTGCATTAGTGTTTGATCCTGTAGGAGTTATAATGAATTTTAAGCTGTTCTATAACAATGCTTTCTGCACTATGCTATACATTTAATTTTAATTTTTAAAAACAATTATATTCAATATATGTAAAATAAAAAGTATAGTAAGATTAAAATTTATTATTTAAGGACGAAATATCATTCTAATGAATTATTTTTTTCACTGAAAATTTTTGAAATTAAAGAAATACGCCTTTGAATTTCTATTTCCAATATAAAACATATTTATATTAATAAACTTTAGAAAGCTGTTTAATACGATCGATTTTCATTAATACTATAGTTAACTACATATTTTAAAGTAATTAATCACTAAATTAGTCAAAATATTTATATGCAAATTATAATGTTTTGTCTCTAGAATATTTTTTTTTTATTTATTCTGAAGAATAAATGAAATGAATTAAATAATGCGATTTAAAAACAATGCTTTCAATTATAAATAGATTATAATAAAAAAAATAATTTTTTAAAGCTGGAATCAATACACATCAAAACAAGGCTTCATATGATGAAATGTATTTTTGATCTGCTAAATCTGCTAATTTTTCCATTATTCAATGATTAATTTTATTTTCTTAACGTTTTAATGATTATATTTATATGATTGCTTTTCCAAGCATTAGAGAAAAAAATTGACAGGCGATTTATCATATTTTTGACTCCCGAAAGTGAAATGTAATTTATTTGCACTTTTCTATATTTGGAGAAATATAAGTTCTAGAGAAAATAAATTAATATTTATTTAATGTTAGACTGATGATCTGGAAAATGATTTCATTTGAAACCCAGAACTTGTTTAGAAGCATTTAATGGCATTAATATTCATTTTCACAAAAAAAATTGTAACGTTTAGGTACATTTATTAATGTGTTATTAAATATATATATTAAAAAATACAATGCATGATGCTTAAAATGTATTTTTATTAAACTTCACTAAAAACATCTATAAATATTTTTCTAATTCTCATTTTTTTTGAGGGGAAGGGGAGGATTTTAGAACCTTAGTTGTACATTTATAAATGTTCTTTTGTATTTATTTAAAATACTTACCTAAAATAATCAAAAAAAATTCTTTAGAAAATTAATTTTAAACACAAATTTTAAATTTTAAACCTATTTCATTAAATTTTAAAAAAGGACATTTTTTTGTAATAGAAAATAAGTACGCTAAGAAAATCAATAAAAACATACTTATGGGTGCACTTTATCTATTCCTATTATTTAACATATAATCCAATTTTTATTTTAAAATTCTGTATTATAGGCAATTATTAATTGATATCAATTTTTAATACGCCTTTTTTAGTAATAGAAAATCAATAAGCTACGTAAATCAATAAATATTCTACTTATGGGTGTTTGTTATCTATTCCTATTATTTAATAGATAATTCATTCTTTAATTCGGTATTATACACTTATAAATGGATACCAATTTTTAAGATGTAAATTTAACTTTTACTAAAAAAAGTAATAGAATAATATTTACTTATTACTCTTAGAATATCAATAAAAATTTTGCTTATGGGTGTACATTATCTATTACTATTATTTAATACATAATATATTCTTCATTTTAAAATTTGGTATTATAGAACTATATATTGATATCAATTTTTAAGATGCATTTTTTTATTAATAGAAAATCAGTACGCTTATGAAATTAACAAAACTTTACTTATAGAAGCAGATTATCTATTCCTATTATTTAAAACAAAACCCATTCTTTATTTTAAAATTCGGTATTACAGACAACTATAAATTAATATCAATTTTTAAGGAATTGATTAGATTTAGAAATTAAATTGATAATTCAGTTTAGTTGATTATTAACTTATAGCAAACCTTACATATCATATATTAATGATATGCATTTCATATATTGATGAACTAATTATAAACAAATTAAACAAACTATTGTTTAAAAGATATTCTTCCAATAGATCAGTAGATCGAAATATATGGAACAAAAAAGAAATAAATTCTCCGAAAGGGAAAGATCCTACTATAATAATAAAATGGTAGAAATAAGAAGTCCAATTTTCTGAAGTGGTTTCTTCGAAGATATTGAACTGTGCTTTTATATAAGGGTTCCTTGCTGGTGATGTTTACTAAAGTCACAGTTTTCGCTATCTTTTTGTGGCAAAATAGGAAAAATTCCGTCACACAGTTAAGCCTGTACGGAACGAAAAAGAAAAGCCATTTAGGTAGGATAAAAGGATATTAGATGTTTCCAGAATTTTTTTTTCTTTCCTAGAAATGTTTTCTGGTGCATTTTTAACAGAAAAAAAAGTGATCGGTGTAGATGTAGGAAAAGGTTTTATGTATCTGCTGTTTATGTAATTGAAACAATTTGTCTGGTTTCTGTAGTTTAGATAAATTTGAGTCCTGAAAAGTTTACTATCGAACAATTGAAGACGTGATTAAATTGATATTGTGCGGGAAAAGTTCTGTTATCATTATTTTGAAGAAGTCTTCAAGGAATTTAAAGATGAAAAGAACATTTCTATCATAAATTTATTTATTTGAATTATATTTTATAAATTATATTACGTGTATTCAACAATGTAGGAGCCATTTATCTAGAGATGCCAATTTCTATATTTTAGTAATGCCTTTAGTTTTTTATTTATTTTAAAATATGCGAATTGAATATATACAAATGAACAATAAAACATATTCTGATAAGTTATTATTTTTATGTTGTTAACTAAAATATTTCAATAATTATATTTATAAATAAAATATTTATGATTGTAAACACCACATAGGTAATTTTAAGAATGTATGTGAAAGTAATGACTTTGAATTTAATTAAAGTTTTATAATATATTAAACATGAATATTATTATTTATTCATTTATGAAATTTTAATATATAT
Source organism: Caerostris darwini (assembly GCA_021605075.1). Classification (NCBI taxonomy): domain Eukaryota; kingdom Metazoa; phylum Arthropoda; class Arachnida; order Araneae; family Araneidae; genus Caerostris; species Caerostris darwini. Next base: position 94,618 of record BPLQ01009353.1, read on the forward strand.
ATATATATATATTAAGCTATCTAAGCAAAAAATAAATAAATAAGTAAACAAAAATCAGAAAATATTTAAATTGAAGCAATGAAGCAATCAAAGATCAATACATTTATTCCGCACATGTTTAAAGTCAATATTTCTAAATATTAATGGGAAATATTTAGAAATATTGACTTTAGACCAAATCCTTAACTTTTTATAATCCTGTGCTCTTACATCCAACTTAGAAAACTCTTATTTACTAGAATTTTCTTTCTATGCTTTCGCAATTCAGCATGTCCCATTTTTTTTTAATTCACAAAGTTTATCACCAGACATTCCTTTTTACAACAGCGTTATTTTAAACATTTTTTTTTTATCAAGCGTTAACTATTAGATTAACTATAAAAAGGTAATTTAAATTCAACTTAAATAGCAATTTTAATGAAATTTAAAAAGCTATTTATAGTATATATTTCATAAGAAACTTAGAATAAATACTATATAAGTTAAGTTCAATTATTAATGAAAATTTATTTAAACAGCAAGAAGCATTAAAAGTATGTAGAAATTACATTACAACTAGATAAATACAGAAATATTCACAATTTAAAAATTATGAGAAACATGATGTAAATATTTTTTTTAAAAAATAAATATAATAATGTAAATATTTTTAAAAAAAATAAATATAATGATGTAAGTACTTTTAATAAATATGATGATCTAAATATTTTTAACTAAATAAATTACGTTCTTATTCACATATATTTCAGGTTTCAAATGTATAATGAAACGCTATCTCGTCTCTATACATCTCACTGTTTTTCATTATTGATTTAAATAGAATTATTTAATCGTATAACCTTAAAAAAGAATTTAAAAGTAATACATTTTTTCTGCACTGAGAACTAAAAGTTGTAAAAATATTATAAGAAAATTATACCTAAGTACAATTTGCTTAAGTAAAAAACCTTTAATAACTTCTTATACCATTTAAATGCGTTGTTAAAATATCCATATTAATAATATAACCAAACGATAACGATTGAATTTTAAAAATCTTTGTTTTATTGCACTTAAACTTCAGTTATTTGCCCAGATGAGTCTAATTCTTTCTCTAACTTATAATGACTAATACCACTTTGGTATATATAAATTTTCCCCATAGAAAAAGAAAGATCTAGGGAAAATAACATAGACAATATATGGAATTAGTTATGCTTTAGGGAACACTTTCGGGAATTACTGTTTCTGTCATATTTAGATATTCAGCGCAACCAGATGATAAATCTGTCATACCTTTGAGTCTTTGTCCCATTCTCCCTCAATTTTGTTCTTTTTCAAAACAGTAATTTTATCTTATTCCACTTATTGGAATCAAACTCTCATATCCATACACTCTAGTTAAGAAGACAGACTCTAGTTTAAATTATAATAAATATATTCACCACAAATCCCAGATTTCATTTCTGCAACTTTTATTTTCTTGAATTATTGCTTTTAGAAAACAACTAATTAAAATGATGATGACGATTTTTTTGAAAGTGTAATATTTCACTATACCTAATGAGGAGGTTGTATTCCCTATTTACGGGGAGGTTTCCACTAATTTCCATGATTAGAATAAACTTGTAGAGGCTTTTCAATAAATAAGGTAGTGGGGCAACTTTTACGACCGTCAGAATTAGGCTGGTTCACTATTTTAATACCAGAAGCTCGTAACAAACTCAGTTATCTGTTTTTTTATGGCTATAATAGAAGATTTTACGTACTCCTAATCAGCCGCTTTTGTGCTTTTACTGCATTTTTTTTTTCTGTATGAGAACAGAAAACTAGATTTTTTTGACTGTCGAAAATTACTCTGAATGCTTCTATTTTTGTCGTAAACTTTTTCAATCCATGTAGTACTCTGAAACATTTTTATTTTAAATGCTAGTTTTTATTTGAACAAGTCATATGTTACCACGACTGCCTGTATTAGTTTTTATAGGTTATGGATACTGTTTCGTAAATATATGAAATCGTATATTTGCAAAACAAATATATATATATGCAGTGCAAAACTGGGGACGCCTGTAAGAGAAAGGGGTCAGTTCGAAATCGATAAACAGTTAAACGATTTTGGATCGAGATTTTCTATCTAAATTTGGTTTGGTTTGCCGCTTTATAATCATTTTTTGCACCCTTGTGCTAATTAGACGGAACCTACAGTTTAAAGTGGATTCCAAACTACTAACAGACACCTCTGCCAATGCTAGGATTCTAATCTGAAGCATCAAAGGCCAGAGTGCTAACCACTGGGCCATCAGGCAGCTTTCTGTCTAGAGGATGTGTGCTATGAATCCATAGAACTGTATATACTTCCATTAAACACGTTGGTATAGAAAAGAATTTGTACCTTCCAGATGTTCTCCTGAGATGTACGTTTCAATTTTTAATGCTCCATTTTGGGTGCAATATAACAAGTTTCTACAGTGCACCTAGGTAGGAGGAATATGTTACGTATATTCAATTGGACAGGAGATTAGAGCAAAATCCCCTTAATTTATAAACCTTTTTTTTTTCCTGAAACAGTATTCTGCAGATTGTAGAATTTCTAAACAAAGCGATTTTGTTAATGAAAATAAAAATAAACTTTAATGCAAAGAATGGTGAAAAATAAAGTTGAATTAGAATAAAAAGACATTTTAGTAATATAATGACTTCACGACACTACCATCACTGTGAAAAACAGTCTCCTAAGAATGCATTTCTTTTTTATTCGATATCTTCTATTTTTTTTTTCTCTACCCGATTCAAGATGTGGCTTTCATATTTCAACGGTTTAAAAGAAATTACCAGTCAGACTCTAGTAAATGGAAAAAGCTGAATATTTATGGATGCAACTAACACATTTGAAAGGCACCGTGGACAATTTACTGTAATTCGGAAAGTTCCTTGAAAACAATTCATTGATTTCGAGTGCCCTGGTACGTTTCAATACTTATCTGATTTATTTCTGCTGCAAGAGTTTTTCGGCATCCAATTTCGTAAAATATTGATCCTCCCTCAGTTGTAAATGGGAAAGCACTTTCTGAGAGTGTATGTTATCGACATAATTACTGCGACACCGTGGTTTCATAAACAACATATTTCTGATCGATATGAAATATATGACACCTTTTTTTTAAGGTATAGATCGTTAAACAACTTTGAATTTATTTAAATAATTGTGAAAAGAAGCGTATAATTATTTCATTAGTTATAACAATTAATAGAAACGGACAAATTAATAAAAATGATAATTAGAAATCATCAATACAAGAAAATTAAACATATTTTTTTTCTTCTGAATAAATGAATGTGATAAACATTGAGAGGTCAAATTACTAGATAAACCAACACGTTATTCTTATAGATAATGACACAAATATTCTTTTGCCATCGGGAAATCAACAGTATATGGATTTTTTTGAAGGAAACAACTTTTGATCATTCGTAAAATGTACAATCCTTCAAGATATTTTTTTTTTAAATCAGTGACCTTAATTTTTTCTCTTTCATACACTTTGATGCAACTTTTAATTAACTTTTCATTATTTTATTAAAACTTTCATCAGTTGCTAACTCAAGGATTTCATTCAACATTTTCGCCATTCTATCTTTCAATTATTCTATCATTCTATCTTATAAGCGCATTACAAAAAAGCGAGTTATTAATGTTCTTAGATTAAATAGAATATTAATTAAATGACAAAAAGTGATAACAATTATATCCTTTTCTGTATTTTGCATTTTTTTTTCATACGGTATGAGGGACAGCCTTGAATTTAATGTTTGTTAAGGCCTCATATATATGAAGGTTATTGGGCGGTTTTTCTTCAAAGAAAAAACTTTACCTCTACCACTAACATTGACATAGACCTATTAGGACTGTTCATAGTTATACTTGCCCCACTATAGCCCATACATGACGTAAAAGGTGACTAAAATGGGTACCCAGTGCCCGGAATATAGCCGTAAGGGGTAAAGTCATACTTCTCTCTTTAGGTACCTCATGTCTTTGTCTTGCGAAGTCAAGGACAACAAGAAAGTGCATTTTTTACCCTTTATCAAGACTCGTAAGAGTCCATGAACTTGGTCTAGATCTTGCTATTGACCAAGTGGTTTCCATACTACAGTTAGTTTCCATACTATAGTTAGTGTTCATACTATAGTTAGTTTCCATACTATAGTTAGTTTCCTACTATAAGAAGAAACAGAACAGTTCATTGCACCTCAGTTAGAATAATTTCAACCTTGAATTATTTATCAGAAAGATGGATCAATCCCGTGAGTTCCTAGACGAGATACTGCTTTTTTGAGTTTTTTCTTCTTGCGGTTAAATCAAAGAAATCTTAATTCACACCAGTTGCTGATGTTGAAGAACTAAAGGCTATGATAAAAGATGTTATGCGTACTGTCCCAAATGACATATCAAGAAACACTTGTGAGAATTAGAATATCGCTATGACATTCTCCGAGCTACCAAGGTGGAACACGTTGAAGAAGATTGTCGTATAATTTAATTTATCTTATTATGATTTAACGTGGTCTTATTGTTATTTCTTTATATAATTTTCTTAATAGCAGTAACCACTTTGTAATAGCAATACATTTTTATGGAATATTTCATTAAATAAAATTAGGAAAATTGCATAATTATATATATATTACACTAATTACTGAATCAACAATACGATATTCAATTAAATGTTTACTAACTTAATAATTGACGATTGTGAAACCAAATTAAATATCGGAATATACTTGTAAAATTAATTACGTATTTGAAGGAATACCAAATCTGAAGCATACCTTAAGGCTACGAAATCACTGACTACATTGTTATATTGCATCGGCAAATTATCACATAAACGAACTGCCTAATTAAATTTCTATTTTTTTACAGACATTGAGAAGTATGATAAAATTTTTATAATGCTAAAAATACGCAAATATTAATTGCCCGTAATCTTACTTATAGATAATTAAATTTTACTCCTCAATAGATTCCTTATGATACTATTGCAGCAAAATAGATATTATCAGCAATTATCTGCATATAAGAATCTAATCTTAAACGATCATTCTTTTCTAAGCAATGGGGAATAATGATTTTTATGACAATTAGATACAATATCTCTAAGATGTATGAAATTGCACGTGATATGAAAATATAATTTTATTCATTTCCTTTCATCATTATGGGAAATATTCTTCTTAAAATTTAAATATACGGGATGGATAGAAATTATTTGATAAAAAAAAGATGGATTATTATGTATTTTTACATACATACATGAAAATAAATAAGTGATAATATATAATAGCGAAACACAAAAAGTTTACCATTTTCACAAATGTTCGACATGGCGATCTTATATTACTTTTCAAACCTCCCACTTGTAAATCAATTCTTGCCATATGTTTGTCAGTAAACATATGTCAAGAAATGATTCTCGATTTCTAAAAGGAAGCAGTGTATTGTAAGTCTGACAAAACCATACACTGAAATTGGGGATTGTGGCAAACACAGGAAGAATGGTGAGAACAACGAACAACCCCTGCGTGTTTAGACTTTAAGCACTTAATGTTATCTATCAGAAAATTTAGCCTACAATACTAAAAATCTGTTAATGAGCTAGCACCTTATGATTAATATTTTGCAAATTATCCAATTATTGCATAACTATTTTATGTCTCCCTATATAACATTGTATTTTATGTCTCCTGACTTTAGCAAATTATCAAAAGTTAATAACAAGTACTTGTATATATCTTAAAGTGAATGCGGATTGTAATAAAACAATTTTTAATGTCATATTGAAGTCATATTGTTCAAATAAGTTTTATTTAGTTTTATCACAGAAAGGGATTCCTATAACTTAGTGAAGAAGTATTAATGAAATTTCAAAATTTGTGAATTTATTCACTTATGAATTAGTTATAGTATTAGTTATTACATGAAGAATTACTGAAGACATTTTAAATTTTACAAAAGTATCATCGGATATATGTTATGTATTCCTAGAATCAAGCCTTAAGATGGATATGTAAACTATTATATATAATTGTAAATATAATTTAAAAAATAAACTTTCAAAAATTCAAATTTTATTCATATACTCACAGATGTTTGCATTATTCGCCCTTTTTGCTATCCAGAAATTGAAATTATATATTTTGAATTTATTGTACATTATCGTATTATTTTGTAATTATATAATAAATACATATTAATATTAATATTATTATTTTATTGTATATTTCCAGAAATTGAAATTAATTATGTCAGAATTTATTTTTTCTACCGCTCACACAAGCCTTTTAAAATTATTCAGAGACCCCTAGAACTCTGCCTTGTTTAAATCAACGAACTGTAATATATAGTAAAAATTTGTATTCTTTCATTAATTTACTTACAATTCAAAACCTTACACATTTAGGTTTGAAATTATAAAATTATTTGTTAAAATCAACCATAGTAACACACACATACAATTAAGATAACGAAGTATAATATGAAAATAAATATTACGAATAGCATAAAAATGATGCTAATACTCTTCTGAATATCAAAAAAATTACTGCTATCAAAAAAATTACAGCAATTCGCTACCAAATGTATTTTTATTTTAGTTTTTTGTAACAAATTTGTGACCACACTAAAGCCACGTTCCACGAAACTTGAAGAAGAAAACGCCATTAAAACTTTGGCATACAACCCATAATCCAGGATTAACAGTATATGTATTTCCTTTTTGCAGCCATAACTGCTAGTAGCAGTCTTGGAAATGTCGTTGAATATTTTTCTTTCTCCTCTTCCTTCTTTATGCTTTTACAGCCCCCGTATTTTTATTAAATGTCCCACAAACGTACCCGAGATTACTATAACCCACCCCCTTGAACGATTCACTGCCCTACAGGGGGCTATACAACCTACTTTGGGAGCCAGCTGTGTGCATGAATGTAAATTTTGGTAACAATACTGTCTAAACGAAAAGACTGCTTTTCAACAAATATTAACTATAACGACATAATTGTTATTCTGATCTTGTTTTAACGGATTTTAATAAATTAGTCTCGTAAATTTTATTGTGAAACTGAATCACAGTTTTAATTAACTAAACTGCCAATGAATGGTAAATTGTTGTAAGGAACATTGTAAATCTTGTTTACATAAGTTCAATTTAATTTTTATAAATAAATCGATTCAAAGATAACGACATACAATTTAAAAATTTGTGAATTTATTCAGTTAAGCAATTCTGTCACTAATTGTAATATGAAGGGCAAACGGGATCTTGTTCACATTTGTAAGTCTTTTAAATTAGTCTTATGAATTTTATTGTAAAACTGAATCCCATTTTAATTAACTAAACTGCATATGAATGGTAAATTATTGTAAGGATAATTGTAAATCTTGGGCACATTTGTAAATCTTGTAAATTAGTGTTATGAATTTTATCGTAACACTGAATCTCATTTTTATTTAACTAAACTGCCAATGAATGGTAAATTGTTGTAAGGATAATTGTAAATCTTGTGCACATTTGTAAATATTGAAAATTAGTCTTATGTAGGTAAATTATTTTAATTTACTTTTATAAAGAAATTGATTCCAACAGAACGGCATAAAATTTCAAAATCTATGAATTTATTCAATTAACCAATTTTTCCATTAACTGTAATATGAAAGACTATTGGGATTTGATAAATATTACAAAAATATCATCAGTTATATGCTATTTATTCCTAGAAACATGCCTTATGATTAAAGATAAACTATTATCTTTAATTGTAAAAATAATTTATAAATAAACATTCAAAAATTAAATTCAAATTTGATTCTTATAAAAATAGATGTTTATATTACTCGTCCAGTTTCAAATGCATAAATTGAAATGACTAAGTCAACATTGCTAGTTTTATGTTTGCCTTCATTATAAGAATCTACTTGATGTTATTCGTAACATTTATGAGATTACATTTATTATATTAATTACATTCATTAATTCGCTTTTATATTAGTTACTTTTAAAATATGACAATTAGAATATTACTTAAAGTTGTTAATAACATTTATAATGCTACCATTTAAGTTAAGACACTTTTTTATTTTTGAGGCTTATTTATTATTAATGTTTTAGTCCAAATAAATTGTTGTTATAAAAAAGGTGAGATATATATAGAAATTGTTTTTGTTTTTTTTTATAAATTTTGTAACTACGTCTAAAAAATTGGTTTAAAATGTATCTTTTTCCTTTTTTAATTTACAACAGTTCCAAATTTCAAAAATAGATACTTTCAAAGCTTCATAGTATAATCTTAATTTTTAACTGCAATTTTTTTGCTTATTTAAACTGTATTTCAGCGTGCTATAAATATTTTAAACATTAGTTTATTTAATTTAGATTTTCGCATTGTTCAAATAACCTTTTATACACATTTGATCTTATTCTTATGGAGAATGACACAAGTTCGTTCTCAAATAGGAATAAATAAATTATGTACAGAAAATTAACACGCCATTTTAAAAATAATTTTCTAGTCTTTTTATAAAAGTGGTTTTTTTCTATTAATGTGTTATTTTTTCCCAGAAATATTAAATCTCCAATTTTTTTTTACCCCAGATAAACAATAATAATGAAATAAATTCTGAACTTTAAGGATATTATGAGCATAATTAAAAACATTTTCTTGCATTTTTTTAATATTCATTTATTATCATTATTTATTCATTTTATCATTCAAATTATATTCAAAAACAAATTTTATTTTTTTGATAATTCAGTTTGTAGAATATGTAGTAATCCATAATTTAAATTGTCGACTTAACATTAATAACTTTTATTTAGTATTTTCTTCTAACTTTGCTTTTTCTGGCAATATCAAAAACTTTAAACCAATTAATTGGAATTAAGTTTTAACCAATTAAAACTTAATTCTGATTTCACACATTCAATAAACTTTAAACTGTTCAGTTCCAAAATTCCTGTTCAATTAACAAATGTTTTCTTTTTCAATGAAATTCAATTCATTCAAGGAAATTCAGAAGGAATAATTATAAGAACTTTCACGAAAAAAAAACATTGCATTCTATGTGGTTTAGTACTAAATTAATTTTATTGCCATTAAATTTTTCAGAGAAATTTTATTATTTGAAACTATACATTAATTAGCATTCCTCTCTTTAAAATCTACATAATTTACACCACAATTTTATTTTAAGAAATTACAGTTATTAAAGCAATAAATACTAAAAATATTAATATAATTTTTTGTTGTATCAATTGTTTTGTGCGTAAGATTCTATCATTCTTAGAAATATTTAAAATTAAATTAATGAGCTTTATGGAAAGCACTAAAATTAATTAAATAGAATAATTATTTTCCTTTGCGTTAATCGAGATTTTTATGAATACGATGAATTAAGATTTTACAAATCTTTTGAATCCCAAAGGACAGTTTTTTAAAATCTAACCAAATTTTTATAATGTGAAAAATAGTAAAATGTAATTAATAGCTTTGTAAATAATTTTTCAGTACGTACTATTAATATCGAAATTTAATAATTAATTCATTATAAATGTAGTAATGTTAATTTTGTTGGATTTTGAAATGAAATATTTTCGTTAAAAGTAATTTAACTGCAGTTATATATTTTGGTAAATAAAATTTAATAATTAAAAATTCTAATAGTTTAATATATATATATATGTATACATTAATTGAAAATTAGTTTATACACTATATATGCTTATACATATTAAATTTAATATATATACAGTTACACATATATTTAAAAAGTCGAATAATTGGTTTGGCGCTAAGGAGTATTTTCTTCTAGAAAAATTTAAGTGGGAATGTTACATTAAGTTTCTGTTAGAAAATATTTTTTTTATTTATTATTTTTTCTTAAAATAACTCTTTCATTTTTGTTCATTTGTTTTTATTCATTTTTTTTTTTTTTTCAATTTACTCATTTTCAAAATAGAATTTTGTATAAAGTGGTACTCGATTTTCTTGCGAATTAAAAGTGCACGTCATTTTGGAATTTTTTTCATTGCAAGTATAATTTTTTGTGATTCATGAATAAGTTGTATCGTAGAATTCGTATTCTGTCAATACCTTTTTTTTTCGCTTACTAATAATATTTCTGAAATCTAAATACATACTTAAGAATTTAAAAATGTTGATTTTTGTTTAGTTATTGTTGATAAATTCTGCAACTGAATTTAAATTACTTTTCCTTTAGGTTTAATTTCCCTGCAGATATTTTTAAAATATAAATTAAGATGAGTCAAAATGAATTATCGCAACAATTTTTTTGCAAATACTTTTAACATATATGAAAACATAAAAAAAACTCCATTATTAATTAAAAATACGAAAGATTTTTTAAATGTAGATCAAAAATGCAAAAAAAAATACAGGGAGTATGATATTTATATTGCATGGCTACATTTAAGATTAAGCATTCATTATTATTTCATATGTATTTATATTTAATGTGTAACTCGACGAATTTTTAGAGTTACATTGCTCGTCTTTAAAATTGCTACATGAGGAAGAAAAAAGGAAATATGTTTCTCATATTGAAAAATAAAAGTAGATATCAGTATTTTTTTATCATAAAAGTATAAAACAGACAATTATATTTATTGTACATATACAATGTAGTGAGAAAGAAAACAAATTTTCAAGTACTGACCTACAGCCTCAAGATAAGCTGATGTAATGTTGCCATGCTGACATCCTTGTGTATCTTGGATTATTAAAGTTGTTTCAAATCAATCGAATTTTAAGCTTTTTTGCTGCCAAGCTAATATTTAATGCAGTCCAAATGTATTTTTGTTGAAAGTAAATCAAATGCAGTTACATATTTTAGTCAATAAAATTTAATAAAATATATATATATATATATATACATGTCTGGACAAATGTATAAATATAAAAATGCCCAAAGTCGATAATGTAGTCCGAAGTAAAAATTCCAACTACGCTTTATTTGGTAATCTGTAAATTACGAGAATGATCTCGTTAGATCCAGCGGCAAAAACAGATAATATTCAAACGTTATATGGTGAATCTTGAATGACTGCCTTGCTTACCGAGAAAGATAAAAAAACATTATGAAAGACCAAAGTTTTGCAACATGTCAAAGTAATTGTAGAACCTCTCTTTTTATCTCATCATTGCAAATGTGTCTCTCAATTGTTTTAAAAGCTAATAAAATACATTCATTACTAAACAAATCTTAAGCAACGTAATTCGTATAGTTTTTGATACTTTTTAACATGTCATATAAAGCATTTTCTAAACAATTTTCACTTTGAAATAACATTGTCTTTCACCAGATGATTGTTTAAAACAATTTTACATTCATTTTTCTTTTATATCATTTTCTTTTACGAAAATATTTAATTATTATGTAGTTTTTCTGCAAATAAAAATTATCTAAAAGTTAAGTTCGTGAACGAAATTTAAAAAAAAAAAATACGGATTGCAGGGAAAATGTCCAAAATTGAAAGTGGTCCAGATTATGAAAGCCCCGTACGCCAAAACAATACCCATATATTTTAATTGGTAACAATAAAGCAAAATAATAATAATAATAATAATAATAAAAATTATAAAACTCACATTATGATTTTCAATTTTTCTGGAATCTGGCTGGTTTATTTATTACTTCTCAATGAATACTGTCGTTTCACAAAAATTCTCTTGATTTCCTTTTGTATCAGGAAAAAAATCAGACACGAATCATTCTTTAGTCTAATTTTTAAGTTGCATAGTAGTCCAGCTATAAAAAAAGTATAGCATAAAAAAATTATGACAGTGTATGCAAATTATGTATATATTTTTTCTAGAATTCAATGGAACATTAAAACAAAAATTATAAAATGCACGTCATGATTTTCAAATTTTAATCCAACTTTTGTTGGACTGTTTTGAAGTTCCCCTTATTTATTCATTACCTCACTGTTAAACAGGCTTTTCTCAAAAAACAAAAAAAAATTATTATAATCCTTTTCTTTAGTATGCTAGAAAATCAGACACAAATAATACTTTACTCTTTATAAAATGCGTCATGGAATACTGTTTCTTTCTCAAAAATTCTCTTGATTTCCTTCTGTATAAGGAAAAAAATCAGACACAAATTATTCTCTAGTCTAATTTTTAAGTAGCATCGTAGTTCAGCTATAAAAAAAGGATAGCATAAAAAAATTATGAAATTGTATGTAAATTATATTTTTTCTGGAATGCAATCGAACATTAAAACAAAAAATTATAAATTATAAAATGCACGTCATGATTTTCAATTTTTAATCAAAATTTTGTTGGACTGTTTGAAGTTCCCCCTTTTTATTGATTACTTCACCATTAAACTGGCTTTTCTCACAAAAAAAAATAATCCTTATCCTTTTCTTTAGTATGCTAGAAAATCAGACACAAATCATACTTTACTCTTTATAAAATGCGTCGTGGATCCAAAGTAAAAAAAAGAAGAATAAAAAAAAAAAAAAAAAAAGGTGATCATAAACTTCTTATTAAATGGTATGTGAACTGCATTCTTTGGTGGGGTCTTCCTTTTGTCTTCTTGTGGCACATTCTTTACCGCTGGACTAAGGAAGCAGAAAAAAAATAGATGCCAGTTTACGAGGCGATTTCTTTAAACGACTGTTGGGTTGGAAGTATTAGACGAGGCCAGAATTTGGGATTCACAGAAAATAGAGAATGAAAGAAAAGATGAATCCACGTTATTTTTCCCCTCTTTTCTTTTTGTTGCTTTTGGGAAAGCAGTGCAAAAGTAAACGGAATTCAGAATGGGATGAAATAGAAAGAAATGACGAATTCCATGCACGTTTGAAGTTTGTATTATCAAATGGTTACAAATTATTATGGTCCCTTTTCACGTACTGCCCACCGGCATAATAATTCACCATTGGAATGATGCTGAAGTTAATTCTATTGTCTTGCAGTCTTAGTAATGGTGGAGTTAATTACTCATTTAATGATGCTGAAGTTAATCGTATTTTCTTACAGTTTTGGTTACTTTCCCAATACATAATAAGCTTGAGTTGTGGCTTTTTTGAAATATTGTGACCGTTTGTATTGTCTAATAATTTCATAAACTTAAATTTTAACAGTTGTTTTTTTTTTTAAATCAGAAAAGATTGGATCATATTCCTTCCTCTAAAGCTTTTAAAAATGAAATGTGGGAAATACTTATTTATAGAAGACATTATTATCCATAAAATTATGAGCATTGTTTTCGGTAGAGGAATTTTTCGAGTTCCCTTGATCAATTTTTTTTTTTTTTTCATTTCCTTAACCACTTTCAACATTTCTTATTTTTTTTAATTTCCTCCTCTGGCTATTATTATTGGTTTACTTAAATTTCTTGCTCGTGTTTTATTATTATTATTATTATAATTAAATTTCTTTCACGTGCATATTTTTAAAATCATTTAAAAATCCAAATTTTTTTTTAAATTTTTTTTCTGTTTTTAAGTTTTGAAAGATAAATAATGAATTTTATTCATTGCTTGCATATGATTTGTTGATACTTTTTCATTCTTTGCTTTTTTTAAGATTGTTGTTATGAGTTTTTCTCTTACATTAAATTTTACATTGTATCGGTGTCCTGTTTATTGGACCACCCGTTTAATGTTTTTTTTTATTAATTCTTCTTTTACCATTTTATTTTACGCTTCACGATACCGAGATGACTGGTATGCATTTGATATGCTTATGTACTCAAAATATTTAAGGAGGAAAATTATTATTTCAGAAATAATTATTCGATAACCATCACTGAGTGCTGATTCATAAAATTAAAATTTATAGCTATCAACACAATGCAAATTTTATATTACAACCTACTTAAGAATTAGGATAAAGAACCTATAGATAATTTTTCAAGCCATGCCAAGATAAATGCAAAAAATGCCTGAATAGAATACCAATCTATTCAGTGTGCTTTTGTATGTGTATAAATCGTTTTTTACATCTTTATAACATGTTTATTATGCTAGAAAATACACTGTACGTAATCTTTTCCTCTCTAAATAAATATATGCTCCTTTCCCTGAGATTTTTTTTTTTTTTTTTAGATTATAATAATTTTTTTTATTTTTATATTATAAATATTAAAATTGCAGCGAAACTATATATTGAATATTTCAAAATCAAATTGTTTAATAAATATATCAAAAAATCTTTCGTAAAAAAAGTAACATTTTTTTCTATTTCTTTTGGAATAGTTTTAATAGAAAATTATCAAATATTCATTTAGCAAATCTGCGTTGTCCATCTTGTGGAATTTATTGATATGCTGAATTCAAATTAGTACTAAATTGACTCTCTGAATTCAAGCATGTACTTTTCCAATCACAAATATAAATTGAACATTTGATTAGCTCTCTTTTGCTGTCACGTGTGTTTGGCATGCAATTCCTGTTATCATTTTAACTCGTCCTATCCAATATTCATGGAATACACAGGGCTAAATAGGCAGCTAATATCGCTTGGGAAATAATTATCCAAATGTGTGTGAGGTGGATGATGGCTAATGTAAGGGGGCGTTTCGACCTCACTTCATCAAGATATGCATATAAAGAGACAGCGGCTTTTAAGATCATTACAATGGAAGAGGAGAATATAGTTTAGCATTCATCATCATCAAAATACCAACACTATTTTGTCTGGTTAATGTGTTGGCAAACAACATATTTTATTAACTTTCCTGGCTTTGCATTACAATTTTCAAACATAATAGATTTTAGACAAGTTTAGTTACATGAATTACTTGATCACTTCTGAGCCGTTATATGGATCGGGTGTAATTCGGCTTTAATGAATGTTGGAAAGCATCCATTATCTATATAATTATGAGGATAATAGGTATTAGCCTATTTTACTGAATTGGAGGTATACAATTACATCAAGAAAAGAGACAGAAAAGCAAATATACAACAAACTGGAATACTGACATTATTTGTGTTTTGATATGCTATCAATTAAATTGAGAAAAAATAAACTTAATAAGTAAATCGATATAATTATGAACTAAACAAGGATATTTGGTATGTATGTTCTACTGAATTTGAATTATACAATTACTTCAGAAAAAAGACTGAAAAGCAAATATACAATGAAATAGAATACTCTAATTATTTGTCTTACGATTTGTAATGTTTGCTTCTGATACGCTATCAATTACTTTGAGAAAAAGTAATCTTAATAATATATATAATCATGAACTACCCAAGGATATTTGGTATGTATATTTTACAAAATTGGAGATTTACAATTACTTCAGGAAAAAGATTGAAAAGTAAATACACAATAAAATAGAATACTCAAATTATTTGTCTTACGATATGTAGTCTGTGCTTCTGATGTGCTATCAATTACTTTGAGAAAAAGTAATCTTGTAACTCATAAATATGAAACACTGGTTCAGAAAATATTTAATTGATTAAATAATTTTTATTTTACTCACATTTTTATCACACTTTTAATGAATTAAAGTTTTTAAGGTTAAACAAATTAAGTTTTGCAAGAAATATATTGAATGTACTAAAGATTATTTTTAAAAAAAACTGTTTTACTGAAAAAATTCTGTTTGGCATTAAAAATTCCGTCAGATTATATCGTGATTTTCTTAATTAGAATATCATGAGAAATTCAGTACATTTATTCAAATATAGCAATAATGTGACGAACGAATTAGAAAAAAAATATTGAACTAAAAGTAATTTTAATTTTGTAAGAGAGTAAAGTATTTTAAAACTATTTGGTTGATTGCATTTGAGTTTTTTAGAACTTTTTTAGAAATAATTTTGGCACTTATTTTGTGCCAAAATAAATTTATCAAAAAAATAATCATTATCTCATGTGGAATTAATTATTATCTTACGGACGGATTTTTATTAAAATAAAAACAGATTCTTTAAGATTTGAATAATACTTTCTTACTTAAAGTTTTACTCTTTTTTTTTAAGAACCGAATCAATATGAAGAACATTTACTTCTTTGCATTTTCTCAGAAATATATCGCTTTCAATTTCAAAGAATACTGGAAAACCTTTGGAATTCTAATTTAGAAAATCCCAAGCAATTTATTTAATTGATTCCTGAAGAAAGTTGGACGACAGAAAGTATTTTTTCGTAAGATAAAATCCATTTTTATGTCTTTCAATTTCTCAAGTGTTTTTCCTCTTACTGTTTTTTAGCGATATCAGATAAATCATTTTTTTTTAATTTAAAATCTCAGAGAAATATAAAATTGTTGTTTTTCACCTTGAAATATGCGGATATATTTAATAAGATTAAATTTCAAAAATATATTAATTCTATTGGAAGTTAGAAGCACAAATCTTTTGCCATAAAATGTAATTTAGATATAAGAATAAATAATTAACTTTTTTCAAAAAGTTCTTTAAAATTATTTGCACTTGCAAATTTTCTATTGTTTTCAATATTTTTTAAATGTATAAGTTATTACAAATTTGTCATGTAAGTTTATATTTTTAGTAATATACTTTCAATATAAAAAAATATCATTAAAATTTATATTTTCAAATATATGAAAACTATTTGGTTATTATTAATTATCTAAAAATTAAAGAAAACAGCTTAACATATGTACACTAAATGGAAAATTTGAGAAAACGTGTACAGTTTTTAAAAATATCCACACATATATAAATTAAACAAAATTAGTAGAATATAATGGTACATATAATGTTTATTATATATATAACTTCTACCTACAGGCAAATGAAATTCTTGCAATAATTGCAATTTTCGCATAACTTAAGTGATTTGGTTTGACAAATACTTGTAATTAAAAAAATTTAACCATACAAATTATCCTTAAAAAATATGTTATCACAGAAATTCCTTGTTTTCAAAATTTTTTAGAAAAATTATTACAATTTTTATTTTATTAATAAAAATTGAACTTTTATTATTATTGTCGAAGTTATTTGTAAAAATATCCTTTTTACTAGATCTAATGAAAGCCATGTCAACATAGATGGAGTTTTTTTTTCACCATTACCATGTTAAACACCGTTACCGTTCGTTAGTTCACCGTTACCATTAAGTGACTAAATATATTTCGACCGGTACATAATGTTGTTTTACTTTTCTGAATCTGTTTATGGTATATAACAAAGTTTTCTACACATTTTTTCAGGAAAATTAGCCAATTATGTTTAATTTTTAATGATAGTTTTCATTAAAATCTGATTTTAATACACCATGAGAGATTAATTGGCTTGTTTAACTTTAACTAATGTGCCTTAATCCAATTTAGTGATAATCCTAATTTTTTTTATTTTTTTATTTTATACATATATATATATATATATATATATATATATATTTTTTTTTCCAATGGCAGATTATGAACAGTTACAGCAAAAAAAAAAGAACAACGAAAAAAAAATAATAAATAAATAATACAACAAATACAAAAAAACATGCTGAAACAGAGTTCATTAATCTAACAATAATGCCAAGTTGCAGATCTTTTAGCCACTAAAAAGTGTTACCAGGTGCACCACGGGGAGGTAGATCTTCTGTGCACCCAATAATCCTAAAATTGTAGTCAGTATAATAAAATTTTTATTGATCTTGTAGGATATTTATTACTTGTGATTATACTGAACCAGAAATTTTTATAAGTAAAATAACTGATTTACTACCTTACGATATATATTGCGCATGATTGTGTTTTTTATAAATATCTCAATTACATAATTAAAGATTTATTTTTAAAAATTGACATCTTCCAAAAATCAATTATCAACATTCAAATGAAATAAAATATTTAGTCATTTAGATGAATGTAATTAATGAAGATTGATTCACAATTTACAATTTGTAACTTTTATTTAATAATTTATAAATTTTATAATTAAAACGAAATTTGAAAGTCAACTAATTTCTCTCTAAAATGTGAAAAATAGTTTCAAATGGAGTTTGCGAATGATTTATGCGTAAAAAAGTACGGCTTTAACCAATAAATATAGGCGACGTTACTTATATCAGAACCAAAAAATATTTGTCTTTTATATTTATTTTGGCGATTTATTACAAAAATATAAAGAGTTCAAAAAAATTAATGTCATGAGGTTCACGTTTCTAAATATTATTTTTTCAGATGTTTCATTTACATGCATTATAAATATTATTATTTACACATTACATATATATTCAAAAATATTTTAATGTATTTAATTTATAAGCATTCATATATTATTATTAATATTTATAACTTCTAAATTTTATTATTTAAATCGAGATACTCCTATGTTTTATTTATCTCATTTATTTCAAAAAAAACAAATGTAGAAGGTAAAGTTTCAATATCTCCTAAACAAGTAATATAAAGAAAGATTTTTAAGTCAATTCCTACTTTTTTTTCACTATATTTCAGAAAGTCTTTTATAAATAGTTTTCATTCATTTTTTTTAAGTTTATCTGACGCCATTTATTGGTAGATATATGCAATTTAAATCTAAAAGAAACTAAAATTAATTAATTAAATTTAATGACTGAATTGATATTTAAAAAAACTGTATCAACAGCAAGCTGTCATCCACTACAAGTTCAAAAGAAATGTATTTGACCTTGAGGGGATGAAGGTAAAGTAGTTTATGAACGATTGAAAATTTGAACGAGATATATATAGGGAGAGTGTGAGCTAATAGAAGGAATTGAATAAAGTAACTTATTTATTATAGAGATGATTTATTAATTGGTAATTATAACTTTCAATTGTTTGATAAACAGTTATACTTTTGGACAATTTCAAGTATGCAGCTTTCTACAGATATTGTTACTGTTTATACCTGATGTAATTTAGACATGCAAAAATATCGAAATTCAATAAAAAAAACCTTGATCGGGGATATCTTATAATTTAGAAATATACTGCATTGGAGAAGGTGGATTTGCAGAAAAAGTTTATAAAAATCTTTTAAAGACGCATTCCACGAAGATTCTGGTTGCAAATCGAAAAGATATATCTTTCATGAGATTCTTTTCTCATAAAAGGATTAACTTCTCAGCGGGTCACTTTGAAAAAAAAAGAAACGGATAGAAAAAGATTTTCTTTAAGGACACTATTTGGTAATCATTTATCCCTTTTTGTAGAATTTTTGTTTAAGAAATTTTTTTCAGAGATTTTTTTTTAATGTGAAGGGAATTTTAGAAATGCCCACAGTATATCGTAAATTCTTAGAAATCCGATTTGTTGTTTAGTACAAGAAGGCGAACTGATATTTCTTTGGATTGAATGTAATCATTTTATATAGAGACACATTCATTCAAGGTAACGTTCATGTTTAAAGAATTTCATTTTTGTATATAACCGTTCAAAAGTTAATTTTTTGAGTATTTCAGATATGGATATTCGTTTTCTGTCTTGAGATAAGCTGTGAAGGAGATTTATTTATTGTAATAAATAAATAAATTTGTCTTGTAAAAATGTCATGTAAAATGTCTTGTAAACAAATAAATTTGGAAAATATTTGAAATTTAAAAGTATAACCAAGATGGTTGTTGATTTGAGTACCAAAACAGCAGAATTATTCGAATTTCCAAACATAATTTTTCATTTCAAAAATAAATTATCAAAACACTATTAACTTATAAATATGTTGAGCAAATAACGTAAATATAAATCACTTGTCCCAGTTTAACAAGCGTTTTCAGACCTCTGCTTATTTCATAATATTTGAGGAAACTATTTGAATTTTATTAGCTTATCACGGAAACTATGTTAAATAATTACGTTAAAAAATGGAATTTTAATTAATGCTAAGAAACAGTAAATGCACTAGGTAATAAATTAAAAAGAAACATTTTAAATATCATAATTAAATAGCACATAATTCCAAATTAAGGCTTAAATTAATTTATATGCATATTTAAATTCCTATGTCGGTAACATGACCTTCATATTTTATTAATAATAAATTTTCCACAAATATAAACATATTGCTGCATGCGGAAACTGCATTATTAAAGCATCATAAACAATTCAATATCTTTGAAATCCAAACATAGATGCATCGAAATATATTTTCTAATGTATTTATACAAATATATTTCACTATACAAACAAACTACAATAACGATGCTGCCTAAATTGTTCAATTTGAACCGTTTCGCACGCAAAATTCGTGCATTATAGCTAAGTCTGTTGATTGAATTTAATTGTTTAATTTACTATTCAGATGTTAATATATGTTAACGCTATTAGACCAAACAGCAATTTATCAAACAATGTTTAAACTTTCTGGCCTTTAATTATTTCATATTTAAAGGCAATCTAGTTTAAAAACATCGTGAGAGTTATTTCTTATTAGCTATATAAAGTTCTAAATTTCATTGTTTATCAGATGCAAATAAAAAAAAACACACAATTTTTAGATTAAATAAAAGTTAAAGTCAATTTTTAAACTATTTGAAAGCAAATTATTTTTAGGTCCATTTTTTTCCAGAATGTATATTGAACAAGATGTATTCAACTCTTCTATGTTATATTTAATAAATGATTCAATAATTATTCATATTTAACCCATTTTATTATGATTCCGTTTCAGTTTTAAATAAGTGTGTTTAAGATGCACCAAATACAAGTGTATCTGGTGTAAAATTAATTTCTTTTTTCTTAATCTAAGATTAATTGCTGTTTTATAAAATTATCTTTCATGTTTCAAATGCCATTCATTTCCTTCTGATGACATTTTCTCTCTAGAATGACAGATATTTGATAGATTCAGCGCAATCCAGAGAACACAATAGGATGAGAGCAGTTACGCAGCTTGTATTTCAACAATATGAAACATACATCTGAGATAGGAATTGCACTCATTTCTTCGAAGTTGAAAAACATTTTTCAGCCAATATTATCTCAGAACTACCATTTATCTACACATTTATAGTTCAGTTACATATTTATTTCAGATCTAACATTTATCTACACATTTATTGAGCAGTTACACATTTATCTCAGATCTACCATTTATCTATACATTTATCCTAGTACCTTTCTGATAATCTTGCTCGCAGGGCTCAAACAAACACCTTACCTAGAAAATAAACCTCGCCTTGCTACAATGCTGCAATTCATTCTATTCTCCAAAATGAGATTTTTTTGATTAATTAAAAAGTATAAGAATTGCAGAAAGGAATGGAGAATTACAGATATCTTCTTATAGTAGAAGAATTAGCTAGCATTTATTTCCAAGATTAGATTGAGATTTAGATTGATGATTCAGAAATTATTTGCTCTTGTGCGTCAAATGAACATTTTTTGTATTAGTTAAAAAAAAATAATAATGATTTTTGAAACACAGTCTGATTGTCTTTACTATCTATAATAATATAAATTTCTTATAAGGCAATCTTATTTTGCAGTTTTATTATATGTAATAATTGCAGAATAAATTTATAATAATATCCATATTTTACTTTAATTTTAAAAAAAAAAAAAAAAAAAAATGTAATTTTAACATATTTCATGCTAATTTAATATAAATAAAATTGACTCTTAAATTAAATCTTTAATAAATGCATTTTATTTTATTTTACAATTAACCGAATTAAAATTTGCACATACGATTATATATACTTTTCTTAAGTTTGCTTTTAAAGTACACATCTATAGTATATAATTTAAATTGCAGATATCACAATCATACATTTCCCATTGTACTCAAATCCCAAGAGATAAGATGTGAATTTCATTGTATTTCATAGATCAGAATTTCCATAGATAAACGTCCCTTCTCTAGAATCGGTTGGCATGCTATTCCATTCGGAGTGTGAATAAAAACGATGAATAAAAAGAAACTGGATCGAAAATATTCAGTGAAAAGGACAAAATAAAGTTTTTTTGGAGCAGTCTCGAAAACAATTTGCATTAATCATATGAGCCACGTAATGTCTGAAACAGCATTGTCTTTAGTGTACTGAAGAAATTCCAGAGAAAAACTCTTCTCGTAAAATGCATACTTTTTTCGGAAGTTTTTGTTTATCGCGTCATTTTCGTGGTTGAATTCTACAACTAGCATACATTTTATACATATGGAATCGACTTATTTTTCGTCCTAGATAAGTATATGCGTTTGAAAGTAGTCAACTTTACTGCTTTCCAAAAAAGTATAATCCCACTAAACTGAAGCCTGTCCTTTTGGTTGTATAAAGCAATACATAATAAAATTTTCAAATCTGATTCTCTTCAATAGTTATAGTTCATTTTATTATTTTTGTAAAGTAAAAACGGAGTGAGTAAAAATATTATTTTTTAAATTATATATTATCTAATAATATATATATAAATTGTATATTGTCTCTTATTTATTAAAATTCTTATTTATACATAAGCGTTTTTACTTTATTTTTAACTATACTATTCAATACAATATAAAACACTTTTAAAACTTTAAATGCCTTACTATTAATTAAATTATGGTATGCTGATAATATTAACGTATTTCTACATCAATTGTTAGGTCGCTTTTGCTGCATATCGGTGGACATTGTTTTCCATTAATGTATGACGCGATTACATTGTTTCCATTAATGTAATGTATAACTCATCAATGACAGATGCAGAAAAGCACTTCCCCAACATTTGCATGTCATATGAGAGAAAACTTGGAGAACTACCACCAGACAACTTAATTATCGATATTTATCGTTTAAAACACATTGCAATTATCACCATAGTGTCTCCTCTTTTCTGAGAGTAATTACTGTAATGGTTGACACTAGAGGATAGGAACTTATAGAGGATAGGAAAAGTCATATAAGTTTGAGAATACTTGAATAGTTTATAAACAAAAAAAAAATTATTATTATTATAATTAGTTACAAAACGCACCAATATAATATTTGAAGAGAAACTAACGACGAACTTCATAATCTCATTAATTATCATTAATCATATTATTAACATTACATTATAATTAGGGATAACAACATGATCAATATGAAAGACATTAGTTTTTACTACCATCTGGAATTATTAAGTTGTTTGGAATCATATCATAGTTGTATGTTTCATATTCAAATGCAGTATGTCTTTTGGATTGCTGCACACATGGCATGCTTATGCTGACTTTATATCCTTTGTTTTATTTTATTAGCTTAGAAATAACATTAATAACAAATATATGTTTTTATAACATAAATTATTAACATATTGCAATGATTGCTACATATATGAAAATATACATATTTAATAAGAAAAAGAGGAATATACTAAAATATACCGTGATGTAAAATCCTGAACCAAACGTTCATTTTATGAACCTACACAGAAAAATTATACTTCTACTGTCATTTAGTTTGTTTAAAAATTAACAAAATTTCTTTGTATGTAGCTGAGACATTTTGTAAAATAATTATTAAATGGAAAATTCATTGCTCTTTCTATCAAGTGAAACTCATTCGTTTTAAATTTTGTTTACATTATTTGATTTTCTTTTTATCCTAGAGGAACAACAGTGTTTGTTTATTTCAGAACACATTTAAAATCGAATTTATTCCAAGAAATATTGTCTTCAATTTATAAGATGGGAGGACAAACATTGGGCATTCAAAATTTGAAGAAGAAAAACAACTCGAGCAATTTATTTAATTGATTTTGGAAGCATTCGCAGACTATGAATGATTTGATGCAATTCAATGAAAACTTCAGCGTAAGGTAATATTTATGTTGCTGTCTTTCTTGAAAATTACTGGAAACCCTATAATAAATCTGGAATGTCAACTCGGCCCATTTTATGTTTTTACTTATTTCTCGTGCTGGATAACCGCCAATATTTTGTAAAACTTCAAAAAATATTTTCTAAGACTCACCTAAAGTGAAATTATTTTTAAAAAAAAGTTTGAAAGTGCCAGACAGATTGCTAAAATAATACGAAATTGCTTAAATTCTGTTTATATCTCTATAAAAAATATTTATAACGATAAAGTGTAAAAATAATAAAAAAAAATTTTATGTAAGTCATACCTACAGCTACAATCGATATTTAATGATAAATGGATTGGGTACTTTTATCATATAAAATATAACACAATAAAATCTAATATAACTGTTATTAATCAATTTTTTTACGAAACTTACAAATGACTTAATCATAAAGATGCAACTTTATTGATTTCAATTTAATTTCATTGAACATTTTCAGGATCCTGTTTACCTGACAATAATTAAAATTATTTGAAAGGAAGTTTCAAAATGGTTTAGAGATTTTAATACGTTATATAATCTGTATTTCCCAAATGACACAACAATTTGTACATATTTGTCAGTAGTAATATATATAAATTGCACAATATGGGAAGTTATTTTTTTGCAGCAAAAGAAATTGACCTATTTATTTCTAATGGGCATAATAATAGCAATTTTAACATATATTTTGGGTGACAAATGTCTTCTTAAGACGACTATATAAGAGCCCATTGTAGCATTTTTTCCGCGAGGTGAGATATAGCATTTTTGTTTCCAGGTGAAAGGAATGTATATCCTTTAACAAGTGCATAATAACAACCTATCACTCAAATCTGACAATATATAAGCAGTGTTGTGGATATTTAGACTACATGCAATTAGTTTTTTGTGTCATGGATAATGATATTTCATGGAATTAGCGATTGTTTGTTCGATCTCACCAGGTCTAAACAATTACTGATGGGATATGAACTACGTCATGAGTTGTTGCATCGTTATTGGTGATAGACCATGGATTGAGGAAGTGTTCACTCCAATGAAAAGTGAGGGAAACTGACCTCCTTCTTGAAAAATTTTCTTAAACGGAGATTTTTTTGAGAAAGAAGAAGATTGTTCTGAAACAAGTTGACAAGAAGAATTGTTTTTCTCTTTTTCTGTAAAGTGATTGAACAGGTCGGAGATTCCACCTGTTTACAAAGATAGCCCCTTGTGGTTTCGTGTATCACGCCATATGATAATTAAGGTTTTCAGCAGAAGGCGTGTTTTAGATTCGTCGTAGACTCGAGAATTCTGGGAATCTCTGACCTTGGAGTAAATTACACTTGTGAATCAAATTTACTTTATTAATTTTCATTTCTTTGCTTTATAACCCAGAGTACTATGTATATATATAATGCTTGTAAATAATAATTAAAGTGTTCCCATAAACCTGAAATTGGCCCTCTTCTTGAATCCGTTATAGGTCTAGTATAGGCCAAGACGATACACCGTCGTTTTCTCTATGGTTAGTAGAGTTGCGTTGTACAATTTTGTATATATATATATATATATACAAAATTGTACAGTTTGTGTAGTTTGTATTTAAACATTTTCTGTTGATTTTTTTAGTAGGCAGTTTTTTTTTCGCTGTCATCATAAAATACATCATTGAATGTATTTTATGGTGACAGCGAATGAGAAATGTTTTTCTTTAAATCTCCCAGTTGCATTTTTCTATAATCACAAATCTATTAGTTAAAAATTAAAGACGAAATCTTGTTTTAAAACAGTAATTATTTTTAAAAGATTTTAAGAAAAACTAAATTAAATTATAAATATTTATTTCGCACGTTCAATGAAAGTGAAATTTCAAAAATTAATACCAATAAACACTTTAAATCAAGAACAGAATTCGGTAGATAATAAAATATACTGCTAAAAAACAACATATAATCTGAAATTTTCATTAAAATATTTATATTATATTTGTGCAACATCAATGTATAGTATGATAACAATTATTGTTTATTATAACACATTTTATTAAAAGATAAACAGTTATCACTCACAATAGAAGAATTTATCTAGAAACATTCCTTTAATGTTGAGATTGATAGTCTCTTGAAATATGCATAATTCAATGATTTTTATATAATTTTAGAGAAATATATAGGGCAGGGAATACATAGAATCATGGAATCATTTTAGGGAATACAAAGAATCATGGAATCTGTTTAGGGAATACATAGGAAAGGGAATACATAGAATCATGGAATCCTTTTAGGGAATACATAGAATCTTGAAATCTGTTTAGGGAATACATAGGAAAGGGAATATGTAGAATCATGGAATCCTTTTAGAGAATACATAGAATCCTGGAATCTGTTTAGGGAAGACATAGGAAAGGGAAAACATAGAATCACGGAATCTTTTCAGGGAATACACAGGAAAGCAAGGTAATAAGAAAAATCATCTTTTTATTTTTTTGGTACATACCAATATCACATAAGTGCATTTCATAGACACAATATTATGAAATAATTTCTATTTTCTCCCACCATATCAATATCCATTCTGTTTAATGCATTAGTATCTTGACAATATGAAACACTTACACTTCTAACTATCAATAGATTACTTTTCCCATTTGTCAGCTCTAGGTCCAAATAAATATTAACTTTCTGACAGCGTTTAAGGAGCAGGCTTATATTTAATTTGCATCTACATCTAAATATAACTCTGAGGCACATGTATCTCTGTATGGTAATTATTTGGTTCTCTGAGTTAATGCAATTTTCCACCAGGACCAGAGGGTTGGGTGAAGTAAAATGATAGGTCCTCCCACTGTCCTGGAGCAATTAAGTTCACCAAGTGATTTATCCAGAATCGATATTCATTACCATCCCGAGGAAGGAAGGAGTTGTGTTTCTCTGAGGAACGCGGGTTTGTGGTTTTAACTGATATCTCGGTGCTGTTTTAGCTCGACGTAAGGTAACTTGATTTGGAAATCTTGTGGTCACAAAGAATTCACACCGTGGTAGGGTATTAGTTTGGAGACAATTTAGAATTTTTTTCAGACTCACAGGGTTTTGTACGATAGACTAATAATCCATACATAACAAAAAAGTTATTACCATTACTTGAAAAAGACTTTTCTTTACATTTAAGTAATGTGGAAAGACTCAGAGTTAAATAAACCAATTTCGTATCGCAAAATTTATCTAAATTATATAAATACCATCTCATCAATAAATTATATAAATACTATCTCATCAATCAACCATCTTAAATTATATAACGATGAAATGGTTAATGATTAATGATGAGATAATAATTATCTATTATTATAGCACAATTTATTGAAAGATAAACAGTCATCACTCAAAATTGAAGATTTTACATAGAAGCATTTCTTTAATGTCGATATTGATAGTCTCATGGAATATGCATAATTCAAGGATTTCTACGAAACTAAAGATAATCTCTTTTTATGAATACTTAGGAAAGCACGATAATAAGGAATTTTTTTTTTTTTTGTTGCGTACAATACATAAGCTCATTTCATAGACATATTATAACAGACATTCTCTCACACTATATTAATATCCTTTACTATTTAATACATTAGTATCTTAACAATATGAAACACTTGCACTTCTAACTATAAATAAATTACGTTTCCCATTTGTCAGCTCTAGGTCCAGTTAAATGTTAACTTTCTGACAGCACTTAAGGATCGGGCTTATATTTAATTTGCATCTACATTTAAATATAACTCTGAGGCACATGTCTCTCTGTATGGTATTTATTTGGTTCTCTGAATTAATGCAATTTTCCACCAGGACCAGAGGGTTGGGTGAAGTAAAATGATAGGTCCTTCTCCCACTGTCCTGGAGCAATTAAGCCCACCAAGTGATTTATCCAGAATCGATATTCATTACCATCCCGAGGAAGGAAGGAGTTGTGTTTCTCTGAGGAACGCCGGTTTGTGGTTTTAACCCAATATTTCTGTGCTGTTTTAACTCGACGGAACGTTAACGATTTGGAAATCTTGTGGTCACAAAGAATTCACACGATGGTAGGGTATTAATTTGGAGACAATTTAGAATTTTTTTCAGATTCAGAGGTGGTGCAGTGTTTCATAAATAACAAAAAAAAGTTTTTAATCCTTACTTGAAAAATATTATTTTTTTAATTCAAGTAATCTGGAAAAATTGAAGGTTAAATAAACTCATTTTGTATCACAAAAGTTATCTAAATCATGTAAATGTCGTCTCATCAATAAATTATATAAATACCATCGTATTAATCAACCATCTCATCAATCAATTACATAAATACTACCTCATCAATAAATTATGTAATGATGAGATGGTTAACGATTAATCATTAGAAAATAATTATATATTATTATAACACAATTTATTGAAAGATAAACAGTCATCACTCAAAACTGAAGAATTTAGATAGAAACATTTCTTTAATGTCGGTATTGATAGTCTCAAGAAATATCCATAATTCAAGGATTTCTACGAAACTTAAGATAATTTCTTTTTAGGAATACATAGGAAAGCAAGATAACAAGGAATTATTATTTTTTTGGTACGTACAATACATAATCTCATTTCATAGACATATCATAATAAACATTTTCTCACACTATATCAATGTCCTTTCTATTTAATGCACGAGTATCTTAACAATATGAAACACTTCTAACTATAAATAAATTAATTTTCCCATTTGTCAGCGCTTGGTCTAGATAAATATTAACTTTCTGACAGCATTTAAGGAGGAGGCTTATATTTAATTTGCATCTACATTTAAATATAACTCTGAGGCACATGTATCTCTGTATGATACTTATTTGGTTCTCTGAGTTAACGCAATTTTCCACCAGGACCAGAGGGTTGGGTGAAGTAAAATGATAGGTCCTCCCACTGTCCTGGCGCAATTAAGTCCACCAAGTGATTTATCCAGAATCGATATTCATTACCATCCCGAGGAAGGAAGGAGTTGTGTTTCTCTGAGGAACGCCGGTTTGTGGTTTTAACGATATATCGGTGCTGTTTTAGCTGGACGAAGGTAACTTGATTTGGAAATCTTGTGGTCACAAAGAATTCACTCGGTGGTATAGGGTTTGTCTTGTATATTATTTTGGTGACATTTTTAGGAATTTTTTTTTAGACACAGAGGGTTTTGTATGGTAGCGTAATGATTCATAAATAACAATAAAGTTATTAATCATAACTTGAAAAATATGTTTTTTAAAATTTAAGTAATCTGGAAAAATGGAGAGTTAAATAAACCAATTTTGTGTTTGTAATTTTGTATTTTCGCAAAATTTATCTAAATTATATAAATACCATCTCATCAAGTCTCTCATCAGTGATAAAAATTATGTTCCAGACAATGTTTCTAAAATATATAAGCATTATTTAATTATTTTATTGATTATAATAACATTTATTATCATAATAGTATTTTTTTATATTAAATATTCCGATATTTTTAATATAAAAAAGAATATATACTAATAATCAATAATAGACAAAATAATAATGCTAAATTATCCTATTAATGTAGTATATATTATCAGGTTTATTACATACAATCAACGCTATAGGATCTTTTCAACCTAATAACTTAGCAACGATCTTTTGAGTAACAACGAGAAAATAGTCTTATTTTAAGTAGATAAGACTATTTACTAAACTATAAGACTATTTTATTTTAAGTAAGTTAATATTTTTATTAAATTGTCCTGTTTTATTTTTTATTTTCAACTATATTGTTTGTTTTATCAGTATATTATTTGCCAGCAGTATTATATGCTAATAATATTTTCTTTCTCAGTTTTTATTTTAGAGTATAATTATGAATAGGACTTCAAGGGTTTAGCTATTTATTAGTTGTAGATTTGCTATACCCTATGAACCATTAGTAAATTTGAAATTAATCTGTGAGCTCCAAACAATTGCAATATAATACTTAATCATGGATTAAATCATAATATTCTACACGACGTCTTGTCCATCAATCTTAACTCTGCAAATATGTGCTGCTACTAACACAATATTCTCGTGTTTGATAAGCAGCCCAGTACGTGGACCACGGTAACGGAAATGGATACAGTGACGTTTCCAGAAACGTTCTCCTGTCATTCGCTTTCAATAACATGTAAAGAGACCTGGCGATATCGGAAGACGGAAAGTGATTCAAATTGTGTGTTCCAGTCAGGTTTCAATGGATAGTGGGTTGGTGGAATTCCGAATTTCTGATAAGGAGGGCAGGATTAAATTGTTTTAAGGTGTGTTGGTATGCAAAGGATTTCACTAGAAGAAAAGGAGAAGTGGTGGATATTTGGATTTAATGTTACATTTTTTTAGTAATAGTCAAGATATCACAGAAATGATGTCATATATCTACGAATTTTTAGGACAGATAAATACATAATTATTTTTCATTAATTTACAGTGGTTGAAACATCATTAAATCTGTTAATTTGATATGGTCAGCAAAATAAACTTTTCTTCCATAATAACTATTAAAATCTACAATAGTCGTTATAATAAATTGATACAAATACTCTTATTAAGAAAAGCTGAAAAATCACTGTTCTCGCAAATAAAGAGCATAGAATAATTAATAATTCTTAAAATGTACAATGTTTTTCAACTTTTTTTTTTCTAGTTGGCAGAAGATTTTAAAAACATAAAGTTTTAATATGAGTAATATATCATGCAATTTCTTTAAGTATAAAATCACCAAGAAAATATCTAGATAATTTGTAATAAAGAAATTTAATTTCACGAACTGAAAATATATTTTTGCAGTTAATAATTTGTAATTTTTATGTGGATCAAAATAAGTGAATACATAATAAGCCATTGCATTTATTTTTCTTACTTTCTTAACCATTAGAGTGACTAATTTACATTTCCCAATATTACATTAATTTCAGGAATAAAAACAATTAAAAATAATGTGTTATGACTAACACTTATTTTAAACCTGTAGTAAAATATCGAATATCAACAAAAATATTTTGTTATAAAACGAGTTTGCTAATAGTTGCTACAAGTTAATAATAACAATTTCTACGATCTTATAAATATACAAAACAATACAAATACAAATAAAAGAAATAATTAATTGTGTAGTCCATTATTTATCCTGTTTTAGATTTCTTATACCAACTATAAAAGAATTTATTATTATTTTTATATTATGTAATTGTTTTTTACTTGTTTGAAAATAAAATAAAATAAATCATTTTTTAATATTATTATTTTATCAGATTTATAGCTGAAATGTAAAATTATTTTTATTTAAAAGATTTTGCTGATGATCAAAATTAGTTTGGAGTAATTCGTAAGTCTTGGAAGTCACAAAAAGTTTATTTTTAATATATTTATAGATCCATGGAAGTGTTAACCAAACACCATTGTTTAGATTCTCCTTTACATTTTTAAGCATTCTACGTTAACAAGTCTCTCTCACGACCCATCTCTTATTAACAAAACTTTTATCTTTTCTGAACAGGAAATCATTCTGGTCTGCTTAGTCGAATGATCCTTCCACTCACTTTGAGGTAACCCAATGCCCTTCCTCTAATCACCCTCTCCTATTAACGGGACCACCCCCTTTTAGGGGGTCGTAAACTGGTCTTAAGTGAATCAGGGAGGGAATAAAAGCAGACATGCTTGCTTAACTCGTAAAGAAACTTCCGATTAGAAAAGAAAAATAACAAAAAAACAAAAAAATAAAAAAAATCCTCTTCTTCCTTTTCTTCCTGTTGTTCTTGAGAAGACATTGTTCTTCCTGTTGATAGGAAATTCTTTTATGATTATTTTCAAGTATGGATTTGTCAGTTAATTGCTTTAATTGGAGTTTAGATGATGTCAACGCGTCTGGAAAAACCTTTAATTAGATGTTTTTCATCCATTTTGATATGAATTGTTGATTTGCTGGGATTTTAATTACGCTGCAATATATTTGCTTTTTTTTTTTTTTGATGGTTTTGTTTTTGTGTGACGTGCATAGCATTATTACCGATACAAATTGAAAATACATAAAAGTGTAATTATTCCTTGTTAATTATTTTCTTAATGAATAAATAACCCATTTGTGATATTTAAATCAAAGGAAGGTTTTTCTTTCCCAATTATGTTTCCTAATTTTGAACATAATTGTAGAAATGGAAAAACATTCATATGTAGATGGCATTTAATTATATTTTTATGTTGATTGTGGTTATATTATAATACGTTTCCGCTGACATAAAAAAAATACATATATTCAGAAATAACACTACAAGCCAACTTATATTTTTGTAGAATTATTACATAGAATAGTGAATTGAGTTAATTATAATATGTTTTCCAAGATTCTATTTTTTATTATAGTTTATATTATTGAAAAAAAAAATTTCCATAATTTATGTATTAGATACACATTTATTTGCGATTTATACTGCCCTAAAGGAAAGTTAAATCATAAATGAAGCTTATAACAAATTTGAAATTAGCATGAAAGGTAATGCACAGCAGAATAAGCAAATGATAAGCGGTTTAAATCATAGCATTTTATAAACAACTGTAAAATACTAAAAATATAAATGGCCGTATTGAAAAGTTCATTTTTCATGCTTTTCCGCATGACATGTTTTTTTTCCATGCGTAAACATGATGTTGCCCTGGTTAGGGGTCCCTGACGTTATCAGAAAATGAGGGCCAAGCAAATACAACTCCATTCAGAATTTTTACGATGAATAGTACTTTGGGTACCTTAACTCTTGAAATGATTCCTGAATAACGTTAGTCTTAAGGAATTTTCTAATTAATTTGGCTTTTATTTGAAGTGTTTTGTAGTATGGATTTGAAGCACTTTTCATGTTTTGGGTTGGGATTTTAAACATTTGTATATCCAATGGCTATAAGTACTCATAGTTCGTTGATCAATTCCTTCTTCTTGAAGTTTCATATTTATCACTTTTGGCATTTCCCGGTGCTTATTGAGCTGTATATTACTTTTTATTATATTTGGAATACTTTTTATAATTGTATACTTTCATTTATGCCTAGAATTTTCAAACTTTGACACATTCTTTTGGCTATTGAATGTGATAACGTTTCTTATACAATTCGGAATACTCCATTTTTCATTTACGACTACATTTATCTTTTTTTTATATATTATTTTAGAGATTCTTTAACAATTCATTCCTCCCGAAGTTCTTGATCTATTCAACATTGCTGTATTCACGTGGCTATTTAAATTTGGCCATTCTTATAGTATTCCAATCAATTGCTTCATATATCTCGTGCATTATTAAATATTGGCATATTCCTGAGTTTATTCATCCGTTCTCGAATGTTCACACATGATAAGTTGAAATTTGCCGAGAAGATTTCAGCATTTTTATTTATTAATACTTTTTTTTTTCTTTTTAAATATTATTTTATTATGCATCTTTTCAGAATGTAAACTCCAGCTGTACAGTAATTTCTATTACTTCCAGTGACAAATGCTTACTGTATTGATTACAGAATGCTTTGTTTTCTAATATATATAAACTTTTATTTACACTTATTTTATAAGGTACTTGATAAATAAAGGTGCTTTTGTCAGCTGCTTTGATTTCTTAATTTGCATTTTAGATAACTATATAATTATCTGTTGCAAAATTATAACTTTATCCTTTTCAGGAATAAGTATTATATTGGATAATAGAAATCCTCCATTCAATATAACTAAAGATGTGAAAGAATATTTTTCTTCTGAAATTGAATAAATTAGTGAGTTAAATACACGTTTAATCATTTAAAAATTTAAAATGTGTGTTTATTGCTTTTAATTAATATATATGAGTGTTTCTCAGCAGTTATTGAAAAGTCATTAATTGAAACACGTAACATAAAACCCAAAGAAATATTGTTAAATAGATTTAAACATAGATCAATCTTTGATTGAAATATTTTAATTCATGGAAAATTATAAATTTATTTTTTATATTCATTTAAATAATAATTTATATAAATTTAAAATATTCAATAACCAACATACATATTTTAAAACAAGGCCTTTTTGAATCATTTGAATTTGGTATAAATAATAATTACTTGTCCTTATATCTTAATGTTGAATTACAATTTATTTCGTTTTTCTAGTTTTTTTCTTTTGAATATTTTTTTTTAATTTATCAGATTTAATAACTTGAATTAAATGTTATTTGTATTTAATTTTGAATTAAAAAGGGTATTTTTCCCTGAATTTTTCATAAAATAATATTCGAAATTTATATTTACCATTAATATTCATCTAATTCTTTAAAGTATATAACAGCTATTTTTTAAAATTACTTTGAAAAAAACCAAAATGATACAAGTAAGTATTAATTCAATTCAATTCAAAGACATAAATTTATCAGTAATGTATAAATATTATATTAAACATTATATTTTTAAAAATACCCTTATATAATCTCATTTTACCTTCTAAAAAACTGTATAGACCGCCAAATAGAATAATAAATTATTTAAATCAGGAGTGGATAGATAATGGTTCTTCTCATCATATATGTAGTTTTCTTATAAAATCAAATAATAAATTTTCCTTAAAAGGTTTACAAATTTTTATAAAACAGGCTACTAATACATTCTAGCATTTAAATCTTTACCTTTTATTAAATTTATACTTTAATTTAATAAAAGATGAAGATTTAAAGGGGTACAGATTTAAATGTTAGAAAGTATTTTATTATAAGACCATTATTTTTTTTTTCTTTAACTGATTTATACCAAAATGTCCATTACTTCATACCAATCGTTTCAACTTTCTTGTATAGAATTTTTACCCATCTGTTATTTGATGAATGGTAGAATATTATTATTTTTTTTTTAATAACCTACTATCCTGAACGCAGATTCCCAAATGTGAATATAAATCCCGTTTTGAACGGTACCGTTCCTTTTAAAGGTAGCCTGTACTTTTGTACCCAAATACAACTTCGAAACGCCAATATGTCCTGTTTTCAAGAAGAAAGCAAACCACAGTAACAATCACTTCAAAAAGTAGGCACTAAAAATAAAAAATACAAAAAAATACAAAGGTAGTTCCTAATATTGCTGCGACGTAGGCACGTGCAATAAGTCTTATACCGATATAAGTCTGTCAAATATGCATGGAAGTAGTTGCAATAAAGGTAATAACTAATATATGAACATTGTAGCTTCTGAATTTTATAAATACAACAAATAATATTCGGTTTTTATTAATATTTGAAGGGGTGAATTTCATCAAAATTTCTACATGAGAAGAATTCAAAAGTTAATGGATGTATTATGTTATTTTTTTTTCTGCAACTATTCAAAGGTCATTATTTGAAGCTCACAACTTAAAACCCTAAGAAACAGTAAATGAAAAAGGATTCTAAGATTAATTATACCCATAATATAGAAATATTTCAATAGTATTCAAATATTTTTAACTACATTACACATAAAAAAAAAATCATTCAACGTTTCAACCATTGGCTTGAAAAGTGTTTTCAAGTCAATGGGCGAAATTGTTTAAACACTTTTACACCAATAATTTAAATCATATAATAGCAGAATATAATTTATGTCTTTCCGCCACTAATGCTACTGAAAAAAGGGTCATTTCTATTATAAATAAGTTGTGATCGTGGTTAAAATCATAGTTGACTGTCGAATTCTTTAAAGCAGTGTTAACAATTACCAAAGTACATTTTAAGAAATCTGCCAAGAATTTATTTTTTGTCAGAAAGAATAGAATGAGATGGTTAAGCATAATTGTTCGTCAAACATAAATAATGTATTTCTATGTTTATTATGTGTTTAATTATTTGATCCTTTCTATGGTTTTCAGTAATAAACCAAAATTGTATAGTAAAGAAAGTATGTGCATTGAAAAAAATACACGTATATATTACCGAAAATTAGTAATGTTCCTTTTCTAAGAGATTACTTTTTTTTTATATCTCAATGATATTTATTGCCAAAAGAGTTTCATTTTAAAATTGCGCAAAACAAAATATATATGGCTGTTACTAAATAAGTCTTGTAAATGTGCAAGACTGATAGTTCAACATATATTTGTCAACAAACATATTCAGGCAAAAAAACTTTAAAAAAAACTGAATAAAAAGCATTTAATGAATTTCTTCTGCAGTTGTATACTACGAAAATTGAATAAAATTTAAAAGTCATAATTCGTTATTGATTTATGTTAACTCACGCAACAAATTTATTATATTTTATACAAAAGTATTTATATCTTTAATATATATAACTAAATGTATATAAATATCTGAATATATATAACTAATATATAAAACAAATTTATGGTGTTCTCTTTTTGCTGTCTAGAGCAGTGGTTGTCAGACTTTTTGAAGTCCAGACGCATTTAAAATCATTCAAGTAGTCACAGATCTGCCAGTAGGCAGACGACCTTGGCCCACTATGAGGCTGTTGCGTCAATGAAGAAGTAATCATAAGCACGCTATAAGCCCAAATTGCGAAATATGTTATAATAATGAAGTCAAATATTACAAAAAAAAAAAAAAATAATAATGTGATAAAAATAAATTGAAACGTATCATATGTTTATTCATTTTTGTATTTAAAAAAAAAACATGATCCTGATATCTGCTCTCGATTTCTTCAGTGTCTGGCATATAGTATTTGAAAGACAAACTTTCTTTTCCTCGTCAATACATTAAAGATTTATTCCGTTTTCATACTTCAGTGTGGTGACGGTGTAAAATCATAATTGGCATAAACATGACGTTGAAAACAGTAGTTAAAAGTTAAAAGCTTTTTAAGATATTGACATTCATAGAAATCCAAAAGCTTTCAAGAAACAATTCCTCATGTTTAATTTTCAATAGATGTATCTAAATTTTTATAGATGTAGCTATCAGTTCACCTTCTATTACTGTTAAATCAAATACATATGAATTTTTCGGGAATGGTCTTCTAATACAATCGTATTGTGCAATATTAAGTGATGGAAAATAAGAATTCAAATTTTCTTTTAAACTTCTTAAATGTTCAACTATGTGTTTTTATATGATAAAAGGATTAAGAAAGGAAACCGGAGAGATTAGTTATTTGTAATGTAAGCTGTTTTAAATGGGAAAACTGACAAGAAGAGTAACTCTATTTATTTTTATATCTGGAATACCCCAATTTGCACTCAGAAATCTTCTAGTCATAGAAACCAAAATCATTGTCCATTTCAGATTGTCACTTTGTGATTACTTAATAATGTTTGAAAACAAATAAGCATGGATATAAGACTTGCATTTTCTAATACTGCACCATAAAATTCAATTCAATTCAGTTCAACGCATATTTGTTAACAATCCTTTTTTAGCTTGATTATCAAAAAATTTATAAAAACCAGTTTGTACATTATTTTTGCACAACCAAATATTAAGTGTAATAATCAGTTTTTTTATTCACTTTTTATTAAATTTAGTTTTGCAGCTTAATTGCAATATTTTTATGTAAATGATGAAAAAAAAATTAACCAAAGATAATTT
Source organism: Caerostris darwini (assembly GCA_021605075.1). Taxonomy (NCBI): domain Eukaryota; kingdom Metazoa; phylum Arthropoda; class Arachnida; order Araneae; family Araneidae; genus Caerostris; species Caerostris darwini. Next base: position 131,934 of record BPLQ01009353.1, read on the forward strand.
TCGTATGTGTGAGAGTGTAATTTTCACAAGTCAGTAGTTTCATGGTTTAATGTTTTTTAATACTTCGACCCACATTTTTACGATCAAAGTTTTTAAAATAAAAAAGTAGATTAATTATTAATGAATATAAATAAATTTAAAAATGCATACTAGTCATTAAATTCAAGAATTTTTTTTTGATAAAAATTTAACTAAAACTTAGTTTTAAAAAATTAAATATTAGTATTGAATAAATATATCTTCAACTGCTGTTATGATAAAAAAAAGTTAATTAGCTGAAATTCAATTCCACATAAAAAATTTAGTTAACTTAAATTCAATTCCATACGTATTTTATTAAAAAAAAAAAGCATTAAATTGCTTTTCTTATTAATTTAAATTTTCATAATTAGTAAACATTTGGTATATGAACTTTAACATAAATGCACATTTTTATTCAAATATTCAATAAATTCGTCATTGCAATTGAAAAGAAATAACTATGTCATAATCTCGTGGGAATATATTCATAGCACGAAACTAAATTTGCTCCAAGTTAAATTAAGCAAAAATGCATTAAAAAAAAGTAGATTTTGTAAAATTCTGGCAACAAACTTTTATTATGAAAATGTTCTCATATTTAATTCTTTCTTATTCCCTCATTGATAAAAATATACGTAATGATTTGGAACAAAAAGAATTAAGAATTAAAGTGAATCCATAAATTTACTTTGTAGAATTTTTCAGCTTTCATTTGAGCTAGAAAATTATTCATTTTTGAATCTGCAACTCGCAAATAAATAAATAAACTATGTATCTTTATTGATACCCTGGGGAATGACAGAAAGCTTTTAATTCATTAATGTATAATTTTATTTTAATTCTGGCTGTTAAAGGAATATTAGCTTAATCTGTTTTGTTGGAATTTCGAAAACTAAGAAATTTAATTTTTTTTTTGCAAGGATGTGTATGTGTTGAAATTTGGCTGCATTTAAAGCTTTAATTTATTTTATTTTAGAACATTATTCAACTCCTTCTATTAGCTCACACTCTCTCTATATATATCTTGTTCAAATTTTCAATTGTTGATAAAATACTTTTTATTCATCCATTCAAGTTCAAATACATTTTTTTTCAACTTGTAGTGGATGACACTTGATGTTAATATAGTTTTTTGAAATATTAATTCAGTAATTAAATTTAATTAATTAATTACAGTTTTTTTTAGATTTAAGTTGCATGGAATAATAGATGGCGCCTGATGTAAAAGAAAAATTTCAACTTTATTTGTAAAGGACTTTTCTGCAATATAGTAAAAAAAAAAGTAGGGATTTATTTATTTATTATTTTTTTTATTACTTGTTTTATTCTTCTTACTCCTCATCTAAATGCTTGATGGATAGTGGAGTGAAACATACCATTTCAAATGGCCTTTCTTGGGCCTGAATGGCCGAGTGGCTAGAGCACGATACCACAGGTTTCGGGTTCGAGTCCCGGCGGTGCCATGGATCTTTGTAGTAATTTGGAATCCACTTTAAACCATAGGTCCCAGTCTAACACGATCGTAGAGCGTTGAAGAGGTATTATTACTATTACTCCGCGTCTGTAGCTTATCTTTAAGCTACACGCACTTCCTGGGTAGTGGTAAGTGAGTAATGTCGGTGCAGCACTTACCTTAAGGCATCGACGACAATTGACTAAGCGTTCGCCAGCTGCATTAGAACAAAAAACAAATGCTAATGCCTTGAAAAAATTAAATTATATAAAAATAAACATCAATATATATAAGCAGTGTTTTTAGTTAGCAGCATTTCTGTTCTTGATGTTGTAGAGTAGAGGTGGCCAACCCGCGGCTCGCCTTGAATATTTTTCCAGTTATCGCACTTTTACAGAATGTATTCATTTTATAATGACTAACCAATGTGTTAAAAAAATACATTATATGTGCATCCCTATATTCAAAATTTAACTGTGAAAAAAATTAACTTAGATTTTAAAATGGTAAATGGTTTGATTTTAAATGGTTTTATATGGTAGATATTGCCCGTTTCATTTATGAGTTTGCAGTTATGATTTCGCAGAATAATTACGTTATATTATGCGAACTCATGATACCTGCGAATCGTTTTTTTTTTTTTTTTCAAAATCGAAATTTATCAAACACAAAACACGCTCAAACATTACGTACGCTAACCTGCAGCATCAATTGTGATGTACAAATACTTATACTGAGATCGATCTGCAAAAGCTAAGTGAAAGCGTGGAGAAACAAATATCGCACTAGTAAAATAAATATTTTTTAATGATTTCATTTTTTTAATTTCGTTTATATTTATGTATTTTTTATATTTCATTTTCAGTGCTATATATTTCTTTACAATGTGCGTTTAGTATCATATATTATATGTAAGAATAATAGTAAACACAAAAATAATAATTCGTTATGTTTCAATTTTTCACTATAAAAAAGTCTATAGTGGGTCTAAATCTAATATGGGGATATATAATTTTATATGCGGCTCGCGGAGTTATGATGCATTTCCAAAATGGCCAGCTAGATCATTTGGGTTGGCCACCCCTGTTTCAAAGTGTCGCATATTAAAGTCATATTGTACTAATTTTGCAAATATTAAAGCAGAATGGAACAGATTGTGACCGACGAACAACATGCTTTTTTAATGGCCTTCTTCGCCCTATATCAAATGCAGTTTAAAAAGTAATATGTCAGTTAATTTAAAATATGATGAACTTTTTGAAAGATTAAAACACGGAACCTGATGTAAATCCAGTTTATTAAGAAAATAAACGTTTAGCTATTGGAAAAAAATTACATTTTATTTATTCTAATTTATTGCAAATTAAGAAATAAGAATTTTCTTCAAGAAATGGATAGATGTGGATGTAGTGTTTTGATCCGTTTATTTAATACTCTATTACAAGTGTCTGTTGAATTTTAAAGATATTTGCGAAAGGTGAAATGTTTGTTTCAAGAATTCCTTATGCATGTTATGGAATTGCCTAAGGCATATTCCATTTTAAAACTGCATTCAAATAGGGAGTTATGGTTATTGCTAGGTATTATGCAGGAGTATGCTCAAACTTATTTGCATCTGTAGACATTTTCTATAAATACATTTTCATGATGGAATATCAAAAAGGGAATATCATATACATACATATATATATATATATATATATATGGGAGGATATAAATAAGGATGAGTTGAAAGCATAAATGAAGAAGAGAAAAGGAGACTATCTAGAAAAAAAAAAGATATCTGCTAAAGCAGGTACTTAGAATTAATCCTGGATTTTGGATTGTAAAACAAATGTTTTTAATTGCATTTCTTTCTTCACATTTAGTGAAACGTGGTTTTAATGCGGTCACGAATTTGTTTAAAAAAAGAAGAAAAACGACTTCAATCAGAGAAACGTGATGATTTAAGAACATTTCTGACAAAAAATAAAAGTCAAAGAATAGTTCATTAACAGTAGCATGGTAGATTCTACTTTCTCATTAGGATGATGTTTAATGTTCATCCTAATTTATATTTTAATATTATCCTTCTATATCTTAACTGTATGTATAATATCAAAGTTATTGGAGTTAATTTCAATAAAATATTTTGTAATTTCTAAGGGTCTTACCAATTAACAAGTCATTTTTTTATTTTCAAGTAGAATACAAACATTACTATATTTCAAGACATACAAATATATATATTACTGATATAATGCAAATTTTCTACCATATCTTTTTGTTTGTACACTTAAAGAAGGTAAATTTTCATGGGGAGAATTATTTAATAAACTCAGATAAGATTATATAAGTTTGTTCACCTTTTGAAAAGAGAAAGGTAGGGCAAATAAATTTGGAAACACTGAAGAAATAGGGATATTCCTTCGCCTATATGTTTTTGACAATATTCTTTTCATACAATAAATCTGAAAATAAAGAATTGTTTTTTTTTAATATTTAAAAGTATACTTTTTATTAAATTAAATTCGTACCATAATTCTTATATTGATCTTTCTTCAAAACCACAAAGTCTTTCCAGAAAAATTATTATTGACTTACTATATAATATCTTAAAGTAAATTTGGCAAATGTTGGAGTGAGCCACAGTTTTTCAGGAATCTATCTACAGTCTGTGTGAAGTTATAAATTTTTTAGTATTACCATCTTACTTTTATTGGCATAGCTGTACATAAGTACCGTTCAGGAACAAATTTTGTTTCTTTCACTAGAAATAATACACCTACGCACTTCCAAGAAAACAATTTGAAAGACGAAATAATGTATACATAGTGATTTTTTAAATGCACGAGCTGCTCTTTTGTACATAGAATAGAAGCTGAACAAACAGAAATATTCTATTCAATAAATATTCTGTCAATTTTTTTGCATGTGATATATGGCAGGACTAAAATAAACAAACGCCGACTGCCTATTGACAATTTCTGACCCAAATGATTAAATATGCAATTAGTTATTATTTTAACTATGCAAAATAAAATAAATTATTATGAGATTTTGAGTGATAAAATGGAAGGAATAACATGCGGCTGTCATTCAATGTGAATAGGCGTGCCAAAATAGGCTTTTACAGCAATTTCATTGTCTTTTTTTTAGAGACTGCGCAGAAAATTTCAAAATGGCGATGATTATAAATACAAGTATCATAGAGAGCTTCTATTTACACCTAGCTACAAAAAGATTTAGAAACTGTACACGAACCCATCTCAGATCACCTCTTATAGTAATCACTGGAGAATCGGTATCCAGATAAGCTGTGTATAGAAAGCTTCCCGAAAGATTGCTTCATATGACATCCAGCGGTTTGTATACATCGCTTATCAAATCAGCGAAATGAAATGTTTAATTGAGCACACAGACATATCAATTCGAGTGCATATCAATCACGATATGGATTCTTTACTGATGGGTCTAGATTTTAACCGTAAAATGAAGCAAGAATATTGTTCAACCAGTCGGAATAGAAATCCGCTATCAACCTGCCCATAACTATGAAAGAAATTGATATGGTGCGCTCAACGTAAGTGTAAATAGAAGGAATCGTTTTGGATGATTTCTATTTTTCACTCTATGGCCATTTGTTCCCCACAAGGGCTAAATAAATAAGTATCTGCAATTTAAAGGGGATTTCAAACCTTTAACAAACATTCATGCCCCCGTCAGAATTCTAACCTGAAGCCTGCGGTACCAAATGCCAGAGAGCTAGTCACTTGGTCGCAAACCAGCTCTTTTGGATGGCCTCTCAGACCTGTATAACATATCGCGAGGCCCTCTTAATTGGAGACGACAATCTGGATCCGATTGTTGGTCCTTATGGAGGTACAACAGGAGACTCCTTCCTCCTACAAAACAAGTAATAAAAAAATAAAAAAAATTGTAAGTCAATTCCTACTTTCTTTTCACTCTATTGCAGAAAGTCCTTTATAAATAATTTTCATTCATTTTTTAAGTTTATCTGGCGCCATCTATCGGTCGAGATAAGCAACTTAAGTCTAAAAAAAATAATAATTAATTAAAATTAATTACTGAATTAATGTTTGAAAAACTGTATTAACATCAAGTGTCATCCACAACAAGTTAAAAAAATGTATTTCATTTTGAGTGGATGAATAAAAGGTATTTTATGAACGATTGAAAATTTGAACAGGATATATACAGGGAAAGTGTGAGCTAATAGAGGGAATTGAAATAATGATACTGTGTCAAACACATATTAATTAGGGAATAATTACAATTTCAAAAAAATTATTTTGTGTGTGAATTAGCCATCACGTTCTCCAGACTTCAACCCGATTGAGAATGTTTTGGAATCTCAATGGCGATATTTTGTGTCCTTACTCTGCCCTAAAGTCCTCGAGTTCTTTGAACTGCTTTAAAACGGTAATAGGCTTTACTGCCTTTATACCTCCATTATTTTATGTGGGACCTACTACAAGGGAAACGACTCTATAACCTTTAGTCTATACTATTATACCAAATACTACTCCTTATAATTCTTTCAGGGTATGGAACTCCATGCTGAGGTAGGTCAAACATGGAACTTAAATACTGTTTTTCGTTACGTGTATTTAGTAGATTTTATATATTTATTATTATATTTCAAGTATTTTTGTATATTTTAAAATATTTTGATACGCGAAATACTTGAAAACACACAAAAATGCTTGTCTTGAAAATACTTTACACTGGTACACTATACAACTTAAGTTTTGGCACATTACATTAAATTCCAATAAAGGGAATTTGTCATAATTTTAGTCATTTTTGCTAACTTTTAAAAATGTATATTTATTTAAAATTTTCCATTTTTTTTATTGAATTATTTGGTATTTGTGCAGAGAAGCGTTATTATATTATAAATTAGTATAGTATAATAAAAATATCAAATCAAGTTTCAATAATTTAAAATGATTATTAGAGTAGCAATTAAAATAAAACGCCGAGAAACAAAATTAAAAAAAAAAATAAATCAATATCTTACTAAAATCATTTACGCGAATCTAGAGGAATTATTCTGCAAGGTTAAACTACTTTATTCATAAATTTAATAATTAGCATAGAAATTGCATTTTTTATTATTTATCCAACAATAATTTAATATTCTTTTTAAACGGTCTATTTTTAGAAAAATGAATTTAAATTTGATTCAAGGAAAATGATAATTATTCTTGGCATTATAGATTAAAACCTGAATTCTAAAATTTCATTAAATTCAATACTTTTCTTTTTTGATGTGGAAACTAATTTAAGCCATTCAGAACATTGTTTTAAGGTATTGGGGAAAAATTAAAATTAAAATTATAAAAATAAAAATTATTTTCATAATTAAAAAAAAATAGTTTTAAAAATATTATGCTAATACAATTATTTAAAATGAGGCTAATTAAGCAGAAAAAATATCAAATGATGAGTTTATAAATTGATTTTTATTTAATTTTTCTTAATATTTGTTTCATCTTATTAGTTAACTCATTAACAAAATGAATTTTTTTACCACTTTTCCCTGCAAGGCCAAAAACATTTTTATATGCTCTGTCTGTCCCATAATAATAGCGGAAGGTAAATATTTAAAAGGGAATTATAGGGAATTAATGTTACAGCGAAAATTTGTGAAGCCTTCAATGGTTTGTAACATCTTTTATTTGTTTTGGCATATCTTTCAATTTTAGGTCAACCTAATTATTACAAATTATAATTGTTTTTCTGATTTTACCCATTGGTCTAAATCAAATGTCTTATTTCAGTTGAATATCGACCCATTGTAAAAGTAAGATGAAAAAAAATAAAGTTTTTATGTGAAGTTGAAATTGTAAATTTCTTGAAGCATCAGAAGAAAATTATGTCAACTGCAAAACAGTTAAAGTTCAACAGAATGAACCTATTTACAATTTCGAAACGTATTTCTGAAAATAATTGTCAAGGTCAACTTTATACTAATGTTGCTTCGTTGAAAAAACAAAAACGGGAGACAAAAGTAAATGCAAAGATTATGGAGAAAAACGTACATAACTCCTCGTGGCAGAACAGGTACTATAAGATCAATAGCGCGCGCCATTTATATTCATAAATCTACATTGTTCTGAATTTTGAAAAAAGGAAAATCCATAAAAAGGGGAAATTCATATCCATTTTAAGATCATACATATAAGGAAGGCGAAGCCTCTCATCCAAGAAATCCTACATACAAATATAAAACACAATAAATAAATTATTGAAAAATCCAGGAACTATCTGAACACTCAAAATAAAAATTAGGAGTAATATTTTTAATTTATTGTTTGATTTAAAATATTTTTTAATAATAAACCTTACGTTTTATAATTATTTTCTTTTTCTATTATTATTATGGGATAAATTAAATCCATAAACTGCTACTATTTTTATGGGACAGAGATTTCGCGTTATAATTTATTTTGCGTTATTTTTATTTAAGCTCTCTACCATAAAAATTATTTCGGTTAGCATAGGTTTTTTTTTTAAATGAAAGCTTTTCATGATTAAGAACTTATCAATTTCAAACTGTGAAAAATTTGTTAAGTCCATTCATCATGTTTACTTCCAATTTACATTCTAAAACATATTTAATATATTTTTGATTTAAATTTTATAATGTAGTCTTTTTAGCTAGCCTAATTTAAAACATGTTTTTTAGTTAATTAATATGTTTTAAAATAATATATATATTATTATTTATGATAAAATAATCAAGCTAATTCCTAAAGTTTTACAATTTAAAATTTATCTTAGTTTAATAGAACATTGTATATGATTTATTATTAGATAATTCATACCAACATTACGTTATCAAAACAAGCCTTGAAATTTTAAATAAATATAATTCATGTTTCATGTTCTAATACATATCATTATTATAAAAAAAAATATTTTTTAAACAAAGTGCAAAACTAAGTAGAAAAAGAAATGTTCAAAACTTTTTTATCTGAATCACAGAATTGTTGGTTTTTTCTAAATAAATTGTCTCTGAATGAAAAAAAGAACCGTCCATTTATTATGTATTTTTCATCTTTTGGCTAGTAGCCATGCCTTTTTAGTTAGCATAATTTGAAACATGTTTTAAGTTAATAAATAGGCTTTAAAATAATATATACAAAAATTTTTATGATACATTAATCAAACTAATTCATAAAGTTTATTTTAGTTTAATAAAACTTTATTATCCATGATTTATTGTTGAATAACTCATCACAAGCAAATTTACATTGTCAAAGTAAGTCTTGAAATATTAAATAAATATAATTCATATTTTATGTACTAATAAATATCATCATTGCAAAACAATATTTTTAAACAAAGTACAAAACTAAGTAGAAAATTAAGTGTTCAATACTTTTTTATCTGTAGCACGAAATTGCTGGTTTTTTCTAAATAAATTGTCTCTGAATGAAAATTTCATACCATTTTTCATACCATTAAAAAACCCTATATTATAAATAAAAAAAAGTCTTTGAAATCCTTACCAAGTTGGTATCTTTCGTTTATTTTTTATTTTTTACCAAAAGTAGAAAAATACTTTTCCTCCTTTCAGAATGGAGGAGAGATGGTACATTAAAAAGCTTTTACGGTTTTCCCGCATCGCAACCGATGCATCTGTCTAGCGTTAAATACTTTATAAAATCACCATTTTGCTCCCAAAAAGAGCGTTAAAAATACTTTACATCTCGAACGATGAAAAATGATGGAGGATCACTCATTTTAACTCGCAAAGTAAGCAAGCAAGAGACGCAGGATGTCGAATTCGGATAAAATATGTAAATTGAATGGAAATGCAGAATAAAAGCGAAATGCAAATGCAAGGACTTTAATCGTTATGTTCAGTTCACATGCAGATAAGTACATTTGCTTGTGTTCACAGTGGATTTGTTTTTAAATGCGATCTTCAAACAAAATGCATTACTTTTGCGAGTTTACTTTTCTCAATAACACTTTTATTTTTCTACGAGCTTGTTTAGAATAACATTATGTTCATTAATTAACTTTTTCATCTATACCTAATAGACTATTTCAGTTTAATCTCTTGGTGAATTATGGTTACCTTTCAGTAGAAAATTACTATTTTATTTGCCTGCTTAGTTACCCATTGAAGGTATTAATATATAAATTTTTATATATATATATATATATATATATACTAAAGTTCAATCCGCTGGAGGCTTTATTGTAGACACTGTTTCAAAAAAGGAGGAGACTGAATGATACTTGTGATGTTCAGGACCTTGCCTCGTGAGCCGGTCGCATTTATTTTAAATGTTATCTCTCCATGATTAAGAATGCATCAATTTCAAAGTGTCAAAAACTGTCCATTATTACATCACCATATTTACTTTCAAGTTACTTTCTAAAACATATTTAATATATTTTTAATTTAAGTTTTTTATGTAGCCCTTTTATCTAGCATAATTTGAAAAATGTTTTTAGTTAATTAATGTTTTAAAATAATATATACATTATTTTTTATGATAAACTAATCAAAATTATTCCTAAAATTTAACAATCTAAAATTCATCCTGTATTTATATTTTATCCTGTATTCATATTTTATCCTGTATTCATATTTTATGTAACAAAAATTATTGTGCAGGAATTATCATTGGATAAATTATAAAAAAAGCACATTATCAACGCATGTCTTGAAATCTTAAATAAATATAATTCATATTTTATGTATTAATAAATATCATTATTATAAAAAAAATATATTTTTAAACGAAGAACAATACTAAGTAGAAAAATAAATGTTCAATATTTTTTTATCTTGTATCGCGAAATTGCTGGGTTTTTTTTCTAAATAAATTGTCTCTGAATGAAAAAGGACCTGTGCATTTATTATTTATTTTTCGTACCATTATAAAAAATAAAAAAAAATTATTTGAAATCCTCACCAAGTTGGTATTTTTCGTTTCTTTTTTTTTTCTTTCCAAAACTAGAAAAATACTTTTCCTCCTTTCAGAATGGGAGAGAGATGGTACATTAAAAAGCTTTTACGGTTTTCCCGCATCGCAACCGATGCGGGAAACGTCGCTAACGTTAAATACTTTATAAAATCACCATTTTACCCCCCAAACAGAGCATTAAAAATACTTTACATCTCGAACGATGAAAAATGATGGAGGATCACTCATTTTAACCCGCAAAGTAAGCAAGCAAGAGACGCAGGATGTCAAATTCGGATAAAATATGTAAATTGAATGGAAATGCAGCATAAAAGCAAAATGCAAATGCGAGGACTTTAATCGTTATGTTCAGTTCACATGCAGATATAAGTACATTCGTATGTGTTCACAGTGGATTTATTTTTAAATGCGATCTTCAAACAAAATGCATTACTTTTGGGAGTGTACTTTTCTCAATAACACTTTTATTTTTCTATGAGCTTGTTTAGAATAGCATTATGTTAATTAATTAACTTTTTTATCTCTACCTATTGGACGATTTCAGTGTAATCTCTTCGTGAATTATGGTTACCTTTCAATAGATCATGAAGATCATTTATTAGCCGGTTTAGTTACCCATTCCACGTATTGATATATATATATATATATATATATATATATATATATATGCTAAGGTTCAATCTGCTGGCGACTTTGTTGTAGACACTGTTTCAAAAAATTAGGAGACTGAATGATATTTGTGATGTTCAGGATCTTGTCTCGTGAGTCGGTTGCATTTTTTTTAATGATATCTCTCCATGATTATGAACGCATCAATTTCAAACTGTCAAAAATGTGTTATGTTAATTATTACATCATCGTGTTTACTTTCAATTTATTTTCTGAAACATATTTGATATATTTTTTGATTAAATTTCTATCATGCAGCATTTTTAGCTAGCATTATTAGAAGCATGTTTTTTAGTTAATTAATATGTTTTAAAATAATATATACATTATTATTTATGATAAAATAATCAAACTGATTCATAAAACTTAGCAACTTAAATTTTATCTTAGTTTAATAAAAAACTATTGTGATTTATTATTGGATAAGGCATACCAAAATTATATTATCAAAGCAAACCTTGAAATATTAAATAAATATAATTCATGTTTTGTGTACTAATAAATATCATTATTATAAAAAAAATTGTTTAAACAAAATACAAAACTAAGTAGAAAAATAAATGTTCAATACTTTTTTATCTGTATCACAAAATTGCCGAGTTTTTTCTAAATAAATTGTCTCTGAATGAAAAAAGACCCGTGCATTTATTATTTATTTTTCATACCATTAAAAAACCCTACATTTAAAAAAAATCTTTAAAATCCTTACCACGTTGGTATTTTTCATTTCTTTTTTTACCAAAACTAGAAAAATACTTTTCCTCCTTTCTGAATGGATGAGAGATGGTACATTAAAAAGCTTTTACGGTTTTCCCGCATCGCAACCGATGCTTCTGTCTAACGTTAAATACTTTATAAAATCACCATTTTACCCCCAAACAGAGCATTAAAAATACTTTACATCTCGAACGATGAAAAATGATGGAGGATCACTCACTTTAACCCGTAAAATAAGCAAGCAAGGGACGCGGGATGTCGAATTCGAATAAAATATGCAAATTGAATGGAAATGCAGCATAAAAGCGAAATGCAAATGGAAGGACTTTAATCGTTATGTTCAGTTCATATGTAGATAAGTACATTCGTCTGATCATTAGTTGAGTGGATCATTAATATTTTATTTCCCCTCTTAGTAACCCATTGAACGTATTCAAATATATATATATATATATATATTGAGGTTTAATCGCCTGGCGGCTTTGTTGTAGACACTGTCATACGATACACAAATGCGGGGTAGTTCGTAATAAAAGTCCTCCCGGTAGACACTACTTTCCTTCTTCAGTGACGTGCATGAGCGTAGTTATAGGGCACACTAAATTTGAAACAATTCGTTATTCTATTTTACTTAGACTATAAAGTGCACAATCAAAAATTTTTATGTGAATGCCATTTATCTAGTTATATACCTAGCATATTATCTCATCTCCTGCCTTTTTTATTACCCTTTTCCATAATATTGCAGCAACTGCTTCTACCGTCTATTTATTTATTAGCTATTACTCTTTTTCTAATGTCTATAATAATTAATTTGATGATTATTCTTCCAGCTCTCTGATCTGTATAATCTCCTATGTAGTATTTATTATATTACATTGTTTTAAATTTTGTTTCAAATATCCTTCCTAATGTTTTTAAAAATGGGGGGCCTGAATGGCCGAGTGGCTAGCGCTCTAGCGCTTGGTATTTCGGGTTCGAGTCTCGGTGGTGCCATGGATATTTGTAGTAGTTCGGAATCCACTTTAAACCGTAGGTCCCGGTCTAATATGATCGTAGAGCGTTACGGGCGCATTGTTACTCAGTGGCTTATCTTCAAGTTACACGCGCCCCCTAGGTAATGCAAAGTGAGTAACATATGTGCAGCGCTTGCCTTAAGGCATCTAAGACAGCTGTCTCAGTGTTTTGTCAGCTGCATTGAAAAAAAAAAAAAAAACGTTTTTATATATTTTCATACTTTTTTCAATTATTAAAATCTTTGATATTCTGTTTTGTTCTTGTATGAATTTTCTCCACTGTCCAGCTTCTATACCTTCAAAAGTGAATTATGCAAAAATTTTCCGCCCCGATCTTGCGTCCACTCATTTCACCTACATCATTTCCAAACTGTATAGGGGCAACACAGCTCTAGGCAGAGTGATGTAGTGTGGTGTAGTATTAGTAATAGTGACACGGAGCCAAGTCAGATTTCTGTCTACGGGTGCTTCATCACAACACGAGCGGCCCCCCCCCCTTCTCCCCTTGTATGAGAACACGCGAGTTCATGGACTTTCTAAATGTTGCTGTCGAAAAAGTGGAATAAGAAACAACATATATTATTATTATTATTAAGGATAATTTATATTTTACATGCATATATAAATCTTTAAAATTTTTTTATTGTTTTGATAATAAATGAAACTGAATTTCAGCAATATTAAAATTATGTGTTACGTTTGCACTGTATTTTAAATTTGTGTTTATTTTGTAAATCCTCATAAAAATTGCTCTAACTGTTGAATAAACAATTTCAAATTTGAAGATTCTGTTCTATTTATTAAGTAGTTTTGAATCTATAAGTTTTAGTCCACCGAATACAGCTTTAGGAGTATAAAATTTTATTAACCGAAGAAACATTGGCATATGATGGTATTACTTGAAATGAGAAATAATAAGTACTAGGAAAGAGGAGAAGAAAACTCCAGACGGCAACATTTTTGATATAATACTTGTTTAATATTATGTTGACAAAATGGGGTACATTGTAGCAGGTAAAATGTGGTACAGTGATACATTTTGGGTAACGTTGAATCGATTATATCTCTGAGTGTCGAAATACTTAATTTAGAGTGCCAAGAGTTCAAAACAATTAACTAAGATATTGTCACGGATGGTCAAAATAATGTTATGCTAATCTTTTGCCACAGTTTGACTTTCTCCCCTAATATATGTGACCTTATAGTACGACTTTTTATTCATATATTTAAACAAAGTATAAATTACTTGATTTTACCTTCATTATTTCAAATGGAATCGAAATATTTCTTAACAGAAAATTTAGGACAAATAAAATCTTTTTGATAATTGTTCAATATTACTTTGACAAAATGAGGTACATTGTAAGAGGTAGAATGTGGTACATTAGTACATCTTGGGTAACGCTGAATCGGCTACATCTCTGACGATTTAGTGTCGAAGGACTTAACTCAGAGTGCCTAGAATTCAAAACAATTAACTAAGACATTTCCAGGACATTTTTCTAAGACATTTTCACATGTTATGCAAAACTTTTACCACAGCTTGACTTTCTCCCCAAATATATGGGAACTTATGACTTTTTATTCCCTGATTTAAGACAAAAGACTAAACTACTTAATTTTATCTTAATTATTTCAAATGGAATCCAAATATTTCTTATCATGTATTAACAGGCAAAATGTTCTACAGTGGTACATCTCGGGTAACTCTAAATCGGCTACATCTCTGACGATTTAGTGTCGAAGGACTTAATTCAGAGTGCCTAGAATTCAAAACAATTAACTAAGACATTTTCAGAGATGGTCAAAATAATGTTATGCAAAACTTTTGCCACAGCTTGACTTTATCCCCAAATATATATGAACTTATGACTTTTTATTCCTAGATTTAAGACAAAAGACTTAACCACTTCATTTTAATTATTTCAAATGAAATCCCAAATATTTCTTGTCAGAAAATTTAAGGCAAATAAAATCGCACAAACCAAATATACTGTTTCTTTTTAGAAGCCGAAATAAATGGCGTCATTTCTTAAGATTTGCATGTCTGCGCCATTTTTCTTTTATTTTTCCGGAAAATGCTGAGCTAGTCGCCGGATAAGAAGAGATCCGGGAGACACTCCCCCGCCCGGTGATGAAAGGATCTTCCCTGTCTGCGCCGAATTGAGGTCTCCAAGATTCAGGTGACAGGAAAAAAAGTTACAACCAGTAAAATTCGAATGGTAGCGTTTTATTACACATGTATATTTTCTTGAAACGAGAGGTTTTCAATGAAAGGAAATTTCGGACTGATGCCATCTAATAAAGCATCACAATGCATGCAATAAGAGCACAATATTGGTAAATGATCCAAAGTTAGATTTTGTGATGTCTGAAATATTCGTAGAATATTAAAATATAAACTCTGTATTTTTTATCATGTGTGAACATGATAAATTTCTGGTATAAGCTTCTCAAAAGTCACGAAAAATACAATAAAAATGTATTTTTAAGGTAAAGTATAAGTTATTCTTTAAATTAACATATTTATTTCTTCATGCACTACGAGAAGCTCAGTTAAAAACATTAATAAACGCATACTTACTGAATTTATAAACACCTTCTTGCTTATATAATAAAAAATATGTTAACAAATCAGCCTATAATTTCAAACGTAACTTCCATTATTTTTATAAATAATATTCATTTTCCTATTGACTTTTGTCTGAAGCATTGGGGTTTGTTATTGTTTTAATATTAAACCGAAAGCTGCCATATCTATGGGCTTGATAAATGCATACGCTGGAAAGTTCTACTGCGAGCCACAGCAGTAAAGTTGGAAAGTCATCGTTGGCGTGTATCTCTAAAATTGTAGTAACAAAATGGAGACATTTTTCAGCAGGCGTCCCGTGGTACATCCTAGATAACGCAATATCTGCTACTTATCAGCCATTCCAGTGGTGAATAACATTTGGTCAATAATTGATTTTCCCAAAACAACTGCATAATTTATATTCAAGAAGATTTGTTTAACGGGATATTTATACCTTATATTATATCTTATATTTTTACTTCTCAGTATTTTAAATGTTTTTTCACACATTTTTATTTCTTTACTATTCCCCAAGAAAAGATGGAATATGCTATGATATACTGTAATGGATAAATAGAAATAGTGACTGAATTTAATGCTTTAAAAATTATACTTGTCAAGCGCAACACAAACAAATTGGATCATTCTTATAAACTATTGCCTGATAATTTACATAACTTTTATATCATTTTATTAAGGTACGCTCCCTTCGTCTTACAATTGTGATATTTAAAGTCATAAATCTTTAAGCTATTAACTAAATATACATACAAAGTTAAATGGTATAAAAATAATTTATTTATGTGTATACATCTGTCCTGAAAATCTAAATTTAAAATTTTTCAAATTAAGAGCTGGTTAATTTGTCTATGTCACATTATAACGGAAATGTCTAATTGATGATGTGCTGTTATGTGCATGAAACTCAAATTGTAAATAAATAAAAAAATTATTATTATTAAGCTTAATAGTTTATTAATTATTAAGCCTAATTAAAGTTAATTAATTATTAAGCTTGAACATAGACAAATTAACTAGCTTAAAATTTTCAAATTTACAGCTAGTCAATTTGTCTATGTACACATTACAACGGAAATGTAAAATTTGCATTCCTACTGCTAAGAGCATGAAACACAAATTGTTTATTTCATTTAATTAAAAGAGTTATATTTTCATAAATCTACAAATACTACTAAATACTTCATTTTATATTATTATATAAAATGCAAATTATTTTATTTAATTTTTTGCAAGTTTATTTTTTTTTTCACACGCGAGAGATCTAAACTAAATGCAAATCAAATTTAAATAAATTAGAACAACTTTGAAATATGCTAATGCGTATAGTAAATAAATTTAAAAAAATTGATATACTCTAGTCTGGTTTGAAAACTTTCAAGAAATTCTGGATACTTTTCGAGGAGGTTTTGTGCAGAGCTACTTAAATCTCAAGAAGGATCGATATTTCACTATCTAACGCACGGGACAAGATGCTTTTTAAAGTTAGCTTACTTTAAAGATTGCAGATCTAAAATTTTCTTCGATTGGCGAAAGCAACGAAAAAGTCATGCATATAAATACGTTTTGCAAATAAAAGTTGCGGAAATATGACGAAATGTATCGATCAAAAATGTTTTATTAACTGAGTATAAAATAATAACCCATAACTTATGGAATTTTTTTCTTGGGATTTTTTTTCCCGATATATTTCACATATCATTTTTAATGAAAATTACATATTTCAAATTACAGATTTATTAAATTTATTTATTGCTTATGTTATTAAACAGATTTAAAGACATATATTCAAGATTTGCATTGGAGTAAGTTGAAAAAAATTCTTCCAACACTTTAAACATTAGAATAATAGAAAAAAACTTGTAATAGTACTATTTGTACTAATGTGAGAATAATAAAAAAAATAGTGCAAATATTTAATAATATTGTTGATTGTTTATGATTAATCTTGATCCATTAGCTCTGAAACGTTTCTAAAAAGCAGTTCAAGGATTCAATGAAATAAAAAGTTAAAATTTCTTAATTAATTTTTAATATTTTAAATAATAACCAAAATATTATAAGAAACAATTTTACAGTTTTTAATTCGATTCATTCAAACTGTAGGATAAAATTGTTTTTCACCTGGTTATATTTAATTTGAAATTTCTTTTTGTTTCAAAAGTGGCATTAATTAAACATGTTTTATAAAATTAAGTAAAAATTAAGAAATTTTGAAAAGTTTTATTGTGAAAATTTTAATCACATGAATTTATTGAAATTTGGTAAAACATTAGTTGAACAGTGCTTCAGGATTAGCCCCATACGAAAAACAATAAGATTATTTCTGTCTTGAACATGAGCAAATGGAAACATATAGAAACATATATAGTATCTAATCTTAATGTGTGTTCAATTTTAACATGAAATGTGATCACATTTGACAATTATACATAGAATCCTACGTTCCATGATCAAAATGATTTATTAACTTAGTTAAGGGCAAAGCCTTTTCCGCGTCAAGGTATCTCGAAGACACTAAAGATTCACTGAGGTTGAGTTAAGTTCAGCATTACGTCTCCCTAATTTCGCTCCCTAACATGCTGAAACGGGTTCAATACAGAGGAGATGCTGGCCAATTCATACGCAGAATCGTCTCCTCACGAATTCTCCCCTAAGTTAGATTTGGCATTATCGTCTTGTACGTTGAAGGAAACACCAAAGGCTCCTAAGTAACAATGGACAACGGTATTTAGAGTGTTATAATTGAACAACAATATTTTACGTAACAATATGTAGGTTAATGCGACTATAAAAAATAACTAACCGCATACATATATTGGACCCACCAAATCTATGGTCACCCTATCTATGGTTATGACTGAGATGATAGCGGATTTCTGAATCCTCGCCAAACCAATAATGTTATCGTATTAATTTTGAAACAAAATCTGAATTCATCACAAATTGTGCAGAGCAAATTTATTTACATACCAATTGGCATGAATCACTCATCGTGTGCCTAATTAAATCATTCCATAATCATTTTCACCACACTTTCACTTCATTAAACTTAACAATGTGGTGCAAAAGTTCTGAGAGGTACACAGAATTCTGAACTTTTTGCTTGCAACAACATGTCTTGCAAATCGTACAAATTTTGGGGTAAATGTCTGTCCAGGTATTGAAAATAATTCCTTAACCCTCTAACACCATCAGGCAAAAAAGTGAAGACTTGGATAAAAGTATGAAAAAACAAATTTTATAAAGATGGTAAAAATTTCATCATTCTTTTTTCAATTTAACTGACTAACAAATAAGTAGAAGTAACAAATATCGACATTCAACGGATACAAGTAAAAAACTGTTAATAAAATAACAAATTATAAAATAACTAAAATTTCAACATTTCATTCAAATTAACTTGGATGAATGGATATAGATCACAAAGCCTATGATATGTGAAAATTGAGTGTGATGTAGACTTATAGGAAGAAATAATTCTTTTGTTCTCTCAGTATGCTGGATAGAATAACTCACACTGGGTTGTTTAGTCATTCCCTGTAGCATGAAAATGAATGAGGAAAAAAATTTGTTGGATATAAAAATAACTTTCTAGTAAAGTAACATTCAGCTGCAAAAGATAATCTTAAACAGCTGTTCAAAAGTCTTAAAGCGGGTTGCCATCGTATTCTGAAACTTCATGAAATAGCACACCAGCCAATCGGAAGCCTGATCTCCTGTCTGCTCAAGGTTCCAATTTATTTGCGTTCTAATAAATGAGATAACAGCATTTAAGAGAAGCCTATATTTAGATTAATAGACATTGAACTAAATGACTAGTATCCGTTGGTTAATAGGAGAATTGGTTTGGTTTGTTGCTCTATGGTCATTTTGTGCACACTTTAGGCTCATTAGACCGAGACCTATTGTATAATGTCTCGGTCTAATGAGCCTAACCATTAACAAACATCCATGCCACCAGCAGGATTCGAACCTGAAACCTGGATTAATAAGGGGAAGCAATTTCTGGACCATTGTGATCTTATTTAAAATCCAAAGCTTATCCATGGGGTGCGATTAATTAAGCATACATATTCCACTACCATGTAGTATATATTTATATTACAATTATTAATAAGATATTTCAAATTATTTGATAAATTATTGATATTTGATCATTAATTTCAGATATATTGGCATGAACAAAATTTATTTGATAAAAACAATATCTTCTACAATTTATTTGATATAAATCTTATTATTCACTTGAAATAATATATTATAATATAAACCAATACTACTGATCATTACTTTAAGGTACCTGACATTTTAGTTTATCTTTTATAAAAAAAATCTCATCAATTTACTCACACACATACTTCAACCTAAATCAAAAACCAAAAGAACTATTCCGGCATTTTCGAGCAATACCAGAACAACACAATCAACTTACGTTAATGAGCGTTATCAATCACAATCACTCCCATTACTAATGTGATATGGAATCTATTTCAAGACAACACCAATTCCCCACGTTGCCTGGATACCAAGTTATTTTATATCCTCCATGATAGCATGGCAATCGGGAGGCTTTCAAGGACTCAATTACCTTTATTAACATTCTACGCCACTTCTGTTAGATTCGTTTCAAGGGTCCATGTGGTAAAGACTGGGTACAATTTAGTCCTAATTAGTCTCATTAGTTTTCAAGAGGTGATCGAGTCTTCGGACTAATTCTATGCAGAGGGCATGCGTGCATGAAGGTGATTGCATAAGTGTGTCATTGTCATCGCTGCTTTGCTGGAAACAAAATGATGTGGTATAGTTAGTGTCGTCTATGATTAATTAGTTGGGTTTTGGGTTAATATTTAGTCGATTCATGTACATCA
Source organism: Caerostris darwini (assembly GCA_021605075.1). Taxonomy (NCBI): domain Eukaryota; kingdom Metazoa; phylum Arthropoda; class Arachnida; order Araneae; family Araneidae; genus Caerostris; species Caerostris darwini. Next base: position 152,225 of record BPLQ01009353.1, read on the forward strand.
TTTTCAGTCAAAAGAAGTTTTTTTTTAAAAAGTGAATTCAATGTATATTCAAATATAAATTGAAGATTTAATGCTCTTTTATTGTAAAATAATCAACTCAAAATGGTAATGTACTATTTTCTGATGAATATATATGAGATTTATATGATTTATTATGCCAACCTTTTACTTTCTTTCTGAAAAATGGGAATTGTGAGCTTCTATTCAATGTATATTCAAATATAAATTGAAGTTTTAATGTTCTTTTACTGTAAAATAATCAACTCAAAATGGTATTGTAGCATTTTCAGATATCTAGTCGATTCATGTACATCATTTTCAGTCAAAAGATGCATTTTTTTTTCTTTTTGAAAAATTGGAATTGTAAGTTTCCATTCAATGTATATTCAAATATAAATTGAAGTTTTAATGTTGTTTTATTGTAAAATAATCAATCCAAAATGGTATTGAATGATTTTCTGATGAATAGTTATATAAATGATTTAAATTATTTATTATGTTAGATTTTGAAAATACAATTTTTACCTTATATATTTTATATAAGGTAAGGCTGATAAATATATCTATATATTTTCTTATATATTTCAAACATAAGCAAATAAAAAATTAACCGAAACACCAAAAGTTCTAATCATAAAATAGAAATTAAATTAAATTAATCATGATATAATTCTTATCAAATTTCGGAAAAAAATGTAGCCAATTTCAGAAAGATGTATTAAATATTTTGTTAAGTCAAAATATATATTGATCGTATGTTTTTCAAAATCGAAAATTATATGTGAACAACAAAATCTATTATCGTCCAACATTATCTCAAAATTCCATAAAATCAATACCTATAGGAAGTTGTGGAAGGTCAAGATTTTATAATTCAAGATTTCAAGTTCTTCAAGATTTTATCTATAATTCAAATCTCCTTCAGTGTCTAATATTCATATTTAAGGAGGCATATTTAAAAATACAATAATTTAGTAGAATATAAATATTTTTCAAAAATATAATTTCATGAAATGATTCTCATATTTCCTGCTTTAGTCAGAAAAATTCACTCAACCCTATTATTTATTGTGTGTTATAATAGCTTTGATTTTCATTTAGTTTATTTAAAATAAAAAAAAATTCATGTATTTATTTATATAAAATATATGAATAACAAGACTTATTTTTTCAAAAAGGAAATATTCAATTCATCAGTATGTGTATTGAAATATTACAGCAATTAACTTACAGTTACTGAATTCCTTAATACAAAAAATATCAAGGATTTTATTGCCTTGGGACATCAATAATATGAGTTGTCTAATTATTAAAATTATTTTTTTCGTTTCACGTATATTTAGATTTTTATTTCATAAGTTATTAGTAAAAAATTAGTAAAATAAGTTATTAGTAAAATTTAATTTTATCTAATGATATGATAATAGTGAAATTAAAGAAAAAAAATGTCCTTGTAAATTCATTACTGAGAAACGATTAAGTATCTTTAATATGTTAAGATTTAAAATTAAGATATCTGTCTGGGTCGGAAAATAATTATTAGTGAATTTAAGTCTGTATAACTAAATTTTGATGCATCGAAAGTGTTATGACAGATTAATTTTTTTGCTATTTAAGGTAATTTAATTATTATTTATAGGAAATTCGTCACACTCGAAAATTTGAGAACCATTACTTTAAATGATCACATAAAAAATTATAGAGTATACACTAAACATAAAATGAAATAAATATTGCATAATGTAAATGCTAATTTGATTTTTAAATGGAATATGTAAAATATTCATCCTTTTAATTAAAATGTTCAAAATTTCTGTGGAGCAAAATTAACAAATACATTTGTTTTTATCCTATTCCCGTCTATGGCCTCTCTGTCATTAATCGACAAGCAGTACAATACAGTAAATGACAACAAAAACAATCACTAAGGCATTGACTGTAATACAAAAAGGGATACAGTTAAGAACAGTAGGACATATGATGAAGTGCTCTGTACTCGTGGGCACATGAACAAAATGAAGTATACTTCGAAATTTGCACTGACAGTTATTTAAATTATTGATGGCATAAAATTATTTAAAAAAAAAATTTATTCTTATAAAATAAAATAATATGATTAAATTATTAATTTTTTTTTTTTAAATTAAATTATTTTTAAAAAATTTTAAATTCAATTATTTTTTTTAAATTTTTTAATTAAATTACCTTTTTAAAATTTTTAAATTCAATTATTTTTAAAAAATTTTATATTAAATAATTTTTCAAAATTTTAAAATTAAATTACTTTTTAAATTATTTTTA